>JAODAL010003454.1:0-130000 GCA_025379985.1 Phyllomedusa bahiana
TAATTTTTTCCATAGGAGTAAAAATTACAGTAAAAAACACTGGCCTAAGTACCCAATTATAAAATTAGCTTTCAACCTGCAAAAAATGTGCTATCAAATAGTTCCAATGACAGATAAATAGAATTATGGGGTGTATTAAAAGGGGCATTGATGCACATGATGAGAACATCATTCTACCATTGTACAAATCCCTAGTCAGACCACACAAGTTTTGGGGAAAAGTGCACATGAACGATATTGTAGGCGGGCAACAAAAATAATAAAAGGACTGTATGGACTACAATACCCGGCAAAATTGGAAAAATTAGGGTTATTTAGTTTAGAGAAAAAACGGCTTCGGAGGGACATAATAAATGTGTATAAATATATTATGAATCAATATAAAATATCTCCCTTGATCTACTTATACCTAGGACAAGGGATCATCTTTTAAAGGAAAGATGGTTTCTACAAAGACATAGAAAGGGATTCTTTACTGTAAGAGCAGTGAGACTGTGGAACGCCTGCCTCATGGGGGTTTTTGCCTTCCTCTGGATAAACACTATAGCATAAGAGGCTGAACTGGATGGACGTTAGTCTTTTTTTGGCCTTACAAACTGTATAAGTAGTTAAACATAATAAAAAACTAAATTAGGTCTTGCTGGGTTCTGATTGACCCACAAAATAAAGATAAGATTTCATTGATAGTAGACAGTAAAAATAAATCTGCCAAAAAATGGTACAATTGCATTCTGTTTTCCAATTCCACCGAACAAAAACTTTATTTTTGGTTCCCCAATACACTGTATAGTGCAAAGACTGCAACAGAACAGATGAGTGTAACTTGAATGTGTCATACAAGGAATCAAACATAGCATCATGGCTTCCACTATGAGCAGAAACCATAACACAGAGTTCAAACAACTGAGTTTCGATGCTTTGCAACTTAACCATGTTGTGGCTTTGATGTGTAACCCTATTCTTAAAGGGTTGTGATCATCTTAGATACTTTTAGCATATCGTTAGGATATCCTATAAATGTCAGATAGGTGTGGGTCCCACCTCTAGGACCCGCATCTACCTAAAAACTGGGCCACTGAAACTCTTCATTCAGAATACAGTAGTGGCAACACTCATGCACTTACTTTTCATTCATTTCAATGGGAGTCCTGAGAATAGCTAAGGGATTGCATTTGCAAGTGAGGCCACTTCTCCATTCTGAACTGAACGTTTTGGGGGCCCATTCTCACCATAAATGTCTGAGATTATTAAAGACCCTTTAATCTTATCAATGGCAATTAAGCAGATAAATATAAAATTAGAATAGAAAAAAACATATACATTTTTTTACTACGGGTTTTTTTTAAAAAACCCCATTTAAAATGAAAATAAAGAAAAAAAATTTTTTGCCCAGCCCCCATTTTTAAAATATTTTAGGAAAAAAATAAAACATATTTTATTGGGTTTTATGCATTTGGGCCCAGCCCCTTTCAGATTCCCCTGACTTTTTTTTAAAGCTACAAGCACAATTAAAGAGCTCAGTACCTTTGAAATGTGTAAGGGGTTTCTGCAGTCCTCTTTTTTTAATGATACCAAAAAAAAATATTTTAAATGTACCCTTAAATTTTTAAAAGTTGGGCCCCTGGCCCAAAAAATTATTCTTTTTTTTTGGGATTATCCATTCCCTCCATTTGGTCCGGGAGATTCCCCAAGCATCGCCCGGGTACCGGCCCAAATGAGTTTGTGACCTTTTGCCCCAGAGGCGGTAATGTAAAAAATTTTTTACCCTTTCCCTTGGGGTTTGCCAATTTCTGGAAACCCTCTTTCTTTATACCCAGGTGTTTTTGTAAGAGTTTGGGCCTGGAATTTTGCTACTAGAAAACTTACAGGGATCAAATTTTGCTTCCAGAAAAATGAAGCTTTATGCCCCATATGATTTCATATAGTTTGTAATTTGGGAAAAGGGTTTTAATTTCCCCATTTTTATATTGATTCCCATCTTTCTTCTTACAGGTTCCGGGGTCCTAGAAAAACCCCCGAGTACCGGGGTGATCCCTTTTCTAAAAAAACTTCCTCTGTTTTTTTTTGATTTCTTTATGCAAAAAACAAATCATATACACCAAAAACCCCGTCAGTTTTAAGCAGCAGGTAGGGAAAAAAAAAAAACCCGTCCTGTTTTTTAAATATTGTTTCCCGTGAAATGGGCCAAAAAACGGGGGAGAGTTTTTGATATGTGTTAGTGTTGTTTTTTTGGGTAATCGTGGAATTAAATGTCCGTGAATGCAGAAGTATGCACGGGGAAAAAAAATTTATTTGTTGTTTTCCCTATCTTATCCTAATGTCTTTTCAATATTTATATTTCTTTTTTACATAAAGATAATGTAATATGTAATTACAATATGAAATTTGTTAATTTAGAATTTTTATTATAAATAGATAATAAAATATATATATAAAAAACTTGGCAAGAGTACAGGGGACTAAAAGGGGTTTTAAACCCTTTTTTAAAAATTCTTGCTTTTGTTTGAGGTTTTCAAAAGGGTTTGTAAACTATATACTTTGAATTGAGTATATTTTGTAAGCTACGATTTTTTTATTGTTTTTTTATATTTTAAAATTAAAAAAACTCTAAAAAAAATTTACTGGGTAAGTCACCTATCGGGAACATGGTTTTCTTTACATTTTAGATCTATTTATTACATAGTTAGATCTAGATTCCTGTTACTTACATTACAAAAAGACATGTCCATCAGGTTCAATCCTTAAGATTCCAGACGGTAGTCTTCAAAAAGGGTTTAAAAAGGGTTTTTAAAGTAAGAAAACCCACTTGCTTACCCATTTTTATTGCTTAAGGGGAAATTTTGGGGTGATTAATTCAAATAAAAAATTATTTTTACAGTTTTTTGGGTTTTTTTTGCCCCGTATAAATGTTGGCTTTTTTGGGTTTGGTTTCCCGGGGTATTTGTTTCATATTAATACAACGTTATTTTTTTTTTAAAAAAAAAAGTCTAATTTTTTTAATTTTTAAATGGTGCCTTACATAACCCCAAATTTTCCCCTGACCCCAGGAAAACAAAAGCGATCCGTTAATTTCGATAGTGGAGGCCATACCCCAAAGATGTTTTTCCCCCCCTAGAAAATCGGTTGGCAACATTGTGTTTTTGTTTTCCCCAAATCAAATAATTAAAATATACCTTTCCCAAAAGTCCTTTATGGAAAACCAAAGGGTCCATTTTAAAAACTAAAAATGTCACCCATTACATGTTAAAAAGTTACTTTGGTTCGGGGTTAAGTTGGGGTCTACAGGGTACTTGTCCTCTACCATGAAAACTTGGAGAGGTTTAACGTAAGTATTGTTTTGGATTTACTTTTAAAAGGGGATTTTTCCCCAAAATACATTTACCATTTTACTTTTGGGACTAAAATGGGGGCCCCTAAGCCCCCTCCACCTACCAAGGGGGAATTGGGGAGGCAGTGGCTGGTCATTCATACTGCCACTCAGTTCCCAATTTAAATTTCTTATGTTGGTTTTGTGATGGGGGGGAAACAGAAGCCCTTAGGTCCACTTTTAGGGGGGGTTTCATGTGGGTAGGCGAAAAATGTTTTTTCAACTTGAAAATCCCTTTGTTGGAAAAATTTTTTTGGGTTTAGAGTACCCCCAAAATTTGGGAAATTTAAAAGACACAAAGTTACGTCTAAGTCGGCAGCTAAACCTTAAATTTTAACATTAGCTTTATAAGTAATTAAATATAAAATGTGTAAACTTCATGTTTATGTGGGGTTTAAATATGTAAAAGGGCATAAATGCAAAAATTTTTTTTTCTATGCAGATCCGCTTTGGGACACCTACCCATCCGTATATGGGAAAAAAGCATTTTTTGGGCCCCATATATACGGGTTATTTTAATATATATTTTTAACGGGGGCCATGTGAGTTTTACAGCCCCCAAAAATATCTTTTTAAAACAGAAGAATCCTTCCCCCATAAGGGTCATGTTTTGGGAAATCCCCCTGTGACCATTAAAATACATCAAAAAAAGGGGATATAAAGGGCCCCCTTTAATTTCCCTTTTCTTTTTTTTATTTTGGGTTTTTTTAAAATTTTTTTTTACATAGATTTTTATGTTTTAAAACCCAAAAAATTTTTCTTTTGGGCTGCTTTTACGGGAAATCATCAGCAGGTTCTTCATGTTTTAAAGGGAGCTAATTCTTTAATTTATTATTATAAAAAATTATATTTTTAAAATATGATTTTAATAATAAAAATTAAAAGCCAAAATATTGTCGTCCCCTTTTGCTAACCTGATTGGTGATTGTTCCCCAAGAGTTTTGGTCTATACAGCTTTTAAAATAAATGAAAAAATTTAAAATTTAAATTTAGCAAAAGATATACTGTATATTTCTCGAGTATAAGGGCCCACCCCCAGGGATAAGCCCCGGGACCCACTTTTGCCACAAAAAACGGGAAAGCTTATTGACTTTGAGTTAAACCCAGGGTGGAAAAAGCAGCGGCTACTGGGGAAAAATCAAAAAAAAAAAAGGATACCAATTTAAAATTTCCTAGGGAAGGGTTTTAAAGTCCCCCCTAGGAGATTTATGTCCCCATAGGCAGGGGATAGGCTTTTTTTAAAGTCCCCCCCAGGCCCTTATAGGGGAGGTATTATGTCCCCCCCAGGGGGATATAGGCAGGTATTTGCCCCCATAGGCAGTTATAGGCAGGGTTTTGGGCCCCCCATAGGCAGTTATATGTCCTTATAGGAGGTAATAGGCAGGTTTAGGAGGTATATGTTCTAATAGGTTTGGGTATAGGGGAGGTATGGCTGGGTATTGGCAAAGGGTTTGGTGGGGGGATTGGCAGGTATAGGTTGGGGATAGGCAGGTATAGGCTGGTATAGGCAGGTATAGGCGGGGTATAGGCTGGGTATAGGCAGGTAATAGGCAGGTATAGGCTGGTATAGTCAGGTATAGGCTGGTATAGGTAGGGTGTAGGCTAGGTATAGGCTTGTTTATGCTAGGTATAGGCTGGTATAGGCTGGGTATAGGCAGGTATTAGGCAGGTATAGGCTAGGTATAGGCAGGTATAGGCTGGTATAGGCAGGTATAGGCTAGGTATAGGCTGGTATAGGCAGGTATAGGCTGGTATAGGGAATGTGTAGGCTAGGTATAGGCTGGTATAGGCTAGGTATAGGCTAGCATAGGCTGGGTATAGGCTATTTATAGGCTGGTATAGGCTAGGTATAGGCTGGTATAGACTGGTATAGGCTGGTACATAGATGAGAAGCTCATCTCTAGAAAAAAAAATAATAATATATTTTTGTCATTTAGGGGACAGCACAGCAGGAAGAAACTGGACAGCTGCCAAAATATCTATTTAACAGAAGCATCCATCACCAATAATGTCATGTGTCTGGAATCGCCCTAGTGCACCCGTTAAAGATAAATCACAAACATGATATGAATGGCCCCTAATATACTGTAACTTTATTTAGTTAGGGATTTTAGACTTATTTTACATATATCTTTCCATGATTTAGAACAAAAATTATCTCTTGCTGCATACTGGAAATCATCAGCAGGTTCTATCATGGCTTTAAGAGACTAATTCATAATATTATTATTATACTAATTCTATATTAAAATATGATTGTTAATAATAATATTACAAGCCATAATATTGTCTGTCACCTGTAGCTAACCTGCTTGGTGATTGTTACCAGGAAACACCAAGAGATTTTGGTCTATACAGCTCAATAAATGAAAACTAAATTAAATCAGCAAAAGATATACTGTATATACTCAAGTATAAGCCGACCCGAGTATAAGTCGATCCACCTACTTTTGCCACAAAACACGGGAAAGCTTATTGACTCGAGTATAAGCCTAGGGTGGAAAATGCAGTGGCTGCTGGTACATATCAAAAATTAAAATGGATAGCAATAAAATTACATAGGCAGTTTAATGTCCCCCCATAGGCAGATATATGTCCCCCACAGGCAGGTATAGGCAGTTTAATGTCCCCCACAGGCAGTTATAGGCAGGTATATGTCCTCCATAGGCAGTTATAGGCAGGTTTATGTCCCCCATAGGCAGTTATATGTCCTTACAGGCAGGTAATAGGCAGGTTATAGGCAGGTATATGTTCTAATAGGAAGGGTATAGGCAGGTATAGGCTGGGTATAGGCAGGTATAGGCTGGGTATAGGCAGGTATAGGCTGGGTATAGGCAGGTATAGGTAGGGTATAGGCTAGGTATAGGCTGGTATAGGCTAGGTATAGGCTGGTATAGGCTGGTATAGGCAGGTATAGGCTAGGTATAGTCAGGTATAGGCTGGTATAGGCAGGTATAGGCTAGGTATAGTCAGGTATAGGCTGGTATAGGCAGGTATAGGCTAGGTATAGTCAGGTATAGGCTAGGTATAGTCAGGTATAGGCTAGGTATAGTCAGGTATAGGCTAGGTATAGGCAGGTAATAAAAAAAAAAAAAAAACAACCACATACCTGGCTCCCCACTGCTCCGTCTCCCTCGATGCGCTGCCTCCTCGCTGTCTGGCCTCCCGTGCGCTCTACTGCATCTTCTCGGCACAGGCGGGTGATGTCATCAGGCCGCGCACGCAGCGTGATGACACACGCTGCCTGTGCCGGAAACTCCGAACGGCAGCAAGTCTGCTTGCGCCCGTCCGGAGTCCACTGCGGAGCAGGGAGCGCTCGCTCTCTGTCCCGCAGTGGTATCTTCCCCTCTATGCGCTCCGGAGGAGTCACATATAGGGGAAGAGATCGCCGACAGCAACGGGCCACGGCAGTGCCCGTCGCTGTTGGCTGTGCTCGGGATTCTGCTATATGTGCTCCCTAAGGAGTCGCATGTAGCAGAAGTGTCCCTGCCGACGCCCGGGCCATCGCAGCGCCGAGCGCCGACAGTGACTCGAGTATAAGCCGAGGAGGGATTTTTCAGCACATTTTTTGTGCTGAAAAACTCGGCTTATACTCGAGTATATACGGTAGATATTATTATTTATTTTAAAGTCACAAGTAACTGTATGGATTGCAGATTATATATGCATGGTATTGAAATGTAACAGGTACATAGATAAGAAGCTCATCTCTAGAAAAAAAAAATAATAATATATTTTTGTCATTTAGGGGACAGCACAGCAGGAAGAAACTGGAACAATATTTTAAATGATTCCAATGTGGTACAGGTAAAAAATTACTTTACAATTTTATAAACCATAATATAAATAATTAACCATATGGCTTCAACTTATGTGCTGCACATTTTATGAAAGGTTTTTAACGTAGGACCTTCAAGGCCACTTCAGAATTAAATTGGTCTATAACAAAATTGGATTTTATGTATAAAAATACTGCTAAATGTATAAGCATTATAAGGTCCTAAAAATAAAAGAACATTTAACAAATAAACCCAACATAATGTAGACATATGGTAAATGGTATTATGTTAACTAATTTGTTTGGCATGAATGTCCAACAAGCAGAGAATTTCGAGTTTGAAAATGGCAAATTTTTCCAAATTCTCGCCAAATTTTGGTGGTTGTCACAGATAAACACAGAATGCATCAATGAAAATCTAGCACAAACAAAGCTGAAAGTGTCATAAAAACATGTGCAAAAGCACTTGGATAAGTAAATGCATTAAAAAAATGATTCCCACATAAAGTGATGCATCAGATATGAAAAACTGTGGGATTGGGTCAAGGCCTTTTTATTTTTAACTGTAATGTCTTTTTAAGTCTATAGAACATATGAACAGTGTTTCTCAAGAATGGTCTATATAATTTTCTTCAATGTAAATGAGGTACATTTAGTAAATAGTAATAAAAACACATAAAGTTAGGTATTCATATTGGCTCAGAACTTGTACATTTACATAAAGTGATGACTTATATTTTGTGACTCTTAAATGATTCTTTTTTCTTTAGACTGCAATTAAAGAGTTCATTTCGGGGAACACGAAAGGGGCAATTTGTACTACTATTACTTTGCTGTCCACTACTCAACAGTCTACTTTCCAGAATTTCTGCACATCTAACCAGACGTTGACAAGCTTTATACTGCAAGCACTCTTCCTACAGGTATCATAAGAAAATCTAAAATCACAGTTGAGACCATACATCAAAATAATAATTTGATGACTGGTAGGTGAATAATCAGAAATGCTAAATGTCATGGGTACATGCATAGGTGCAATAGGTAACGATACGACAAAAAATGTTCACATTGTTAAGTAGGCTACAGCAATGCTTGTACTTGTGATTGCTGTACTTTTAGTAGGAATGATACAATGGACTGCGACGCTACCTTGTACTGCCACTCACTCGAGCACTGAACTTCCTTCACTCAGCAATGTGGTTGGGATCCAAAGAGTTAGGCTACCACTGAACTAATATTGATGGCCTATCATAAGGCTAAGCCATCAATTTTGTGATGCTGCACAACTCCTCAGAAATAAGCCTGGTAGGTTGAGTTATAATCCTAGTATTATTTTACTTATTTATTTTCTTCATTTATATGGCACCATTATATGTCACAGCACTGTACAGAGATTGTCATTACTCATATTGGTTCATGCCCCAAAAGAGACTGAATCTAAATTCCATATTGACCTATCAGTATGTTTTTGGACGGTAGGGGAAAGCAGAGTACTTGGAGGAAATCTATGCAAACACTGGGAGAACATACAAACTCCTTGCAGATGTTGTCCTTGGTGGGATTTGAACCTAGGATCCCAGCACTAGGGATGTTAAGAAGTTACATAGTCATTAGCAAAAGAACAATGCAAGAGAAGGAGTTAAGCCAAATTGCTGGACCATTAGATGATAATAAGACTCTCTGCTGTGGCACTAGCTCCTCTATTTATTCATAACTGTGCAATTCATAAAATCTTAGTAATCCATCCAGAAAACAAACTTACAAATGCAAACATACACAGATATCTAATAGATAGAAATTTGGGTTCAAAATTTGGTATATGACTGTTTTTGTCCTGAAGGTGTTGTTCATTTTTAGGCATCTATGTAGAACTCACATTGTGCAGCGAACCCAGGTTCACCCTGATGAAAGTGCCTCTCACTACCTTCTTACCATTGCTCAGATACAATCATCATCTTGGTTTTCTAAGCAGTAATAGTAAATCAATACCAATCCTATAAACATACATTTTCTAGATTGTAAAGTACAAGAGAACTTTGAACACAAATAGTTTTTTACTTTTGTAATTAGAGCCAAGGTTAAAACTCAAAAATTCATATGGTAAAGTGTTTACCTGAATTAAGAGTCTCCTAGATAAGATAGTCAATGTGAACAGAAATATTTTCCACACCAGCTAAAAGGGATTGACAACACAGAACACATATTTACCTTCAACTTCATACACAGACCGGCTTCTGAACATGTTACATTTCTCTCAATTAAGCAAAATAAAGGTTTTTCTCTTTATTTAAATAGCTTCTTTACTGTCAAGTGCATTGGATTTTATGGTCTGTGAACCCTTTGTTATCATGTAATGCATTCTAGTTGGAGGTTTTGCCAACATCTCAGACGGTACAAGCAGCAGTTACATGCTCCCAGATTAGGACTGCCCCTGCATGGTTCATTTCTTAAATTAAAGCAATTCATTGGTTTAAAGGGACCCTAGCATTACATCTTTTTCACATATTGTACACTATGTAACTATATAACAATTATACAGATTTTTTTTTACATTTGGTGTTTTTTATTTTATACAATTTTTTAAAAAGTTTTCCTATTTACATGGCTTCCTGGTTTGTTCCTCTGACTTCCCCTCTGTGAACTCTGATAGCTAAGCAGTGAGAATCGCTTGATGGTTCTCTTCCAGGCTGACTATGATCCGAGAGGTGTAAGTGTTATCAACAGGACCTGATAAGTGTGAAGAAAGCTGGAAACTCCCCCAGTGCAGAGAAGGATTAACCCGTTATGTTGGTCTAGTCTAATCTTCTCTATCCTTGTCCAGGGAACAATAGAGCATACATTATATCATTACGTACTATTTGTAATGAGACAACATAGCGAGAAGCAACACCAACATTAAAGTGAGATTAGTCTGCCCTACCATTGACCAGTTTTATCTCTTTAATAATCACAGCTAGAAAAGGACAAGATTTTACCTGTCATTTTTAATTCCATAGGACTGTTGAAATAAAAAAAACTGCCAAAATTTCTAGAAAAAAATGTTTTTCAGGAATATTGGTTTTAACAAAAAATACTCAATGCCTTCAAAGGAAATGATAAAAAATACTTTCAGTTTGCTGTTAGATCAGTTGGGTCCTATTACACACTATCAACATATGCAAATATGAGCTATTGTGCTCCAAAACAGTTTTCAGGATCATGGTTCAAGGACTTTTACAAAATTAAGGTGATAGAAAGAAGGGAGTGGCTTTTGCACACCTTATTGTCTGTATCGCAGCCATAAACATACTTTTTTTTCCACAAAATACTATTATGTCTTGCCATAACTGTACTGTCAATCTTGTTGACGTGTGATAATTCCCCTGTCACACAACATGTGAGCCATAGCCAGCAGAATGGAATGGTTGACATCAATGCAGGTATGACACAACAAACTATAAAACGTATGACTACTTTTTCCAGATTCTTGTCGAAAGCAAAAAAGTTGAAGCAGGCATAACTCTTTAAGAGAATATATTTTGCCTACATTCTTACTAAGTACAACCAAACAAAGACACTGTTGAGATTGCAGGCTCTTCAGTAGCATATTAAAGGGGTTTTCTACCTTAAAAATAAAAATAGGCTACAGTTGGGCAACAAAACTGAAACATGCATAATTATACATAACTTGTACCCAGAGCTGCAGCTGCTGGTGGTGTCCCTCAATTTATGTTTACTTCCTGTTCAGTGGTTCTGACACGACCTCTTAGGTTTCAGTGGTCAATGACATCAGCACCTGGAAACCACCAGCATCTGTAGAAATGGCTGTGAGCACAAAAATAAGTATTTTTTTTAAAGGGGTTTTGCAATGAAGTAAAATTGACGTGGGAAGCTTGCAAATGAAATAAGAAACATTTTCACCATTCATTATTATTAAAAATTCTGCACCGTTTTTATTTTAGCTGCTCCTTTAGTGATCCATTGTTTACAGCTCATCTCCAGGGGATACGACCAGGGCTGAGAGCCCGTCACTCCTGGTCGCACATGCTCAGACATCACCTCTCTTCTCAGGCAGCTACTGAGTGATGATCAACCCCAGGTGCTGTCAGTCTACTCCCGTCCTCTGTGCTCCTTAGTAATAAGTCAAACAGTGCAAATAAATTAAAAAGAAACCTCAATCAGGTCTGTGCATTGATAAAGATAAAAAAAAAAAACACCCACAGGTTAAGTTCCTGCAGGGATTTGAACCTAGGACCCTTGTGCTGTGAGGTAAAAACTTTACCTCTCAGCTACTCACAATGCTTTACATAAACAGACCTTTCTGTGACTAGAGAGAGGAAAGGACTGGTGATGTCATCCTGCTGGGTTACATGATATGCAATTCAAACAAATCACACACGCCCTCTTCTGAGCCCACAGAGCTGAAGAGCTGGAGGCAGGAGGGATGAAACGAGATCGTGGCAAAACCCCTTTAAGGCTTTTTCTAATGTACTTTTCATTCCTGTTTTGTCAGCAAAATAACTCTTCTTTTCGCCAATTTACATCAACTGATTCATCAAGCACATCTTAGACAGCCTATAAATCAGTGGTATACAGTATCTGGTGAGCCAGAATCACAAACAGATCATCAGTTTATAAAAACCATGTTACTCAGCATGTATTCATTTTATCTAATTGTTTTGTATAGAGTTAGCAGAAGGAAATAGTAGTATCCGGCGTGGATGGACAGAACTTACTGGTGGGATCCTCACGGAGACATATACTCTACCCTTCATCTCTCAAAGTTCCAAAAATGTTAATTCTTCAATATTTTCCTTATTTTCTCTTCTTAAGACAAATGGATCAGACATTCTCACAAAAATTCAAGTAATTGCAGCAAAGGTAGACAATGTGCAGAATAATGGAGCCTTCTGGAATACATTGCTTATGTTGCCAGAATTTTTCAAGAATCCAAGGTAAGAAAGTTACCGTAAAAACAAAACGGGGGTTGAGTCACCTGATTTTTGAGAACAAGTAGATAAGTTTTGTTCATAATATAATATAATAGTGCAACATGCAACACTAGTCTTACCCTAAAAACAAAAGACACCATGCTGGAGGTCCACCATTAGAAGGTGGTGCCCCAACCTTAATCAGCATTGCATTATGACAGCTTACGTTAATGAAAAATACAGTTTTATATATAATATCCAGACATTCGGCTTGGACAATATCATTTTATTTTAAAATGAACCCTCCAACACCAATGCCCTATCTAAAAGCCATGACTTAGGAATAGGAGCTAGCAGAGCTGAAATGTCAGTCACTGCTGTACAACTGCCCACAGCCTACACATGAAGTGGGAGCCTGAAGCAAGGAAGGAGAACACGAGATGTGAAAACAGCAAGATCGGAAAACCTCTTTAACTTAAGGGCCACATGTATGAACCTGTTTAGGTCTAAAACTCACCTTTTGTCCATAGTAACCTATGGGCAAAAGAGTGAGTTTTAAACCTAAACAGGTTCATACATGTGGCCCTAAATGTCAATATTAATTTGTTAACACAGGCATTATGCTAATAGGATACATTTTCTATAAGAGAGGAATCTATCTGGATCTACATATAGCTGAGATGGGACACCACACACTAGGGGTCACATGTATTAAAACTGTCTAGGTCTAAAACTCACTTTGTTGCCCATAGCAATCAATCAGAGCGCCCCTCTCATTTCTCCAGAGCACTATAAGAAATGAAAGAGGTTCTCTGATTGGTTGCTGTGAGCAATGAAGTGAGTTTTAGACCTAAGCAGTTTTCATACATGTGGCCCTAGATGTTAGATTAGATAGTTGGTGGTTTAAGAGAAAGCTTCCAATCCACCAACTTTCTTACCTGTATTTGTTGCACTATTGATCTATTGTCTAAAAATATTTTTTATTTTTTACAGTTTAATATATGAGGGAGATTTTTTTCTGCCCCTCTCGAAAATCAGTCCAGAAATAGCAGACTTACAGTCATGTTTAAAGAACATAGTGAAAACCGCAAAGCAAGGTAAAACTGTTCATACCATGATACAAAATAAATGTATAACCGGAATAAAAGTTATTATGAATATCCACTGCTTCTTATATATATACATATATGTGTATATATGTATGTATATACATATATATGTATATATTCAAGTATATATACATATATATGAGTGTATATATATATATATATACATATATATATATATATATATATATATATATATATATATATAATATATATATATATATATATATATATATATATATATATAGCTTTACACTTTTGTATTACTCAAATTAAGTACACTAATTAGAAGCGCCAGTTTTGAAGTCATGTTAATCAGTGTATTAATAAAATACATTGTTATATATATAGTATATAATGCAGCATACATTTTATTTAACATATGACTCTATGTATGGCAAATGTTTTGGGTATTTATTGTTATATGTCAGGTAGTACCCCAATATACAGCTCTAGCAGACACTGCATGACACAGGGGAATCTTGGGAAAGTAGCCTTGCCAATTAAGGCACATTTTTCTCCAAACATTGTTACAGTCCTTAAACTTAAACTCCCATCAAAGAGGTGGTCTATGATGTTTGTTTTTTTTATAAATTTATGCTGGTGCTACAGTAACAAGATAAAAAAAAATTGATACTCACACATGGAGTATTGTGGACAGTTTTGGGCACCAGTGCACAGGAAAGACATTGTAGAGCTTGAACAGGTTCATAGGCGGGCAACAAAAATAATAAAAGGACTGGGTGGACTGCAATACCCAGAAAGATTAGCAAGATTAGGGCTATTTAGTTTAGAGAAAAGACGGCTTCAGGGGGACATAATACATATGTATAAATATATTAAAGGTCAATATAGTGATCTCTCTCAAGATCTATTTATACCCAGCACTGTATCCAGAACAAGGGGGCATCCTCTACAACTTGAGGAAAGAAGGTTTCTACATAGAAATAGAAAGGGATTCTTTACTGTAAGAGCAGTGAGACTGTGAAACTCTCTGCCAGAGGAAATTGTAATGGTGAATTCAATAACGGAGTTCAAAAAGGGTTTGGATGCATTTCTGGAGCGTAATAATATAACTTGTTATAGTGACTAGGATTCTGGAGAAGGGGCGTTATTTCAGGGATTTATTCTGATTGCCAGATTGGAAGGAATTTTTCCCAAAAATGAAGACAATTGGTTTCTACCTTCCTCTGGATCAACACTATAGCAAAATAGACTGAACTGGATGGATGTCTGTCTTTTCTCGGCCTTACAAACTATGTATATGTAACTATGTCCTTACCTCCATTGCAGCGCTGCCCCTATCCACTGTCTTCCCAGCTCTTCTGTTTTTCTCCTGGTCCTGGCAGTCAGAATGTCACCACTGCAGTTGCTGATTGGCTGTGGCACTGACATCACTGTTCAGAAGTAAAGGGCTCCAACCGGTTTAGTCAGGCAATAAATGTGACCCCCGCAGCCAAATCAGTGACTGTAGTGGTGACATTTCGACTGCCAGGTCCAAGAAGTAAACAGAAGATTGGGTTTGATGGCAGACAGCGGAAGTGCTGGAACGGAGGTGAGGGCAGAGATGAGTCTCAGTTTATTTTATTACTGCAGCACCAGCATAAATTTATAAAAATAAAACAATACAGGAACAACCTCCTTAACTAAGCCAATATTCTGTGGTAGGAAAGTAGCTAAACTGAATAATTTTTTTTTTTATCTGTTAATTACTTCTACCTTCAAAGACCTCAAGTTGGGAAGGAAATTGATCAAAGTGAGATTCCCTAACACCCTGGCTAGAATAGAGGGTCGCATAAAACTGTACAATGGAGTACAAACTTGAAGTATTAACCAAGTTGATGAATATCACATAATTTACAGATCTGTGACATTGACTACTTTTCAAGTGTAGGAATGTAGGTATCTGGATAAATATGTACTTTCAGTGTTATGTCACTTGTGACTATATGTTTTTAATAGTTCATAATATATTCATAATAGCCTGCATAATGATACAACCAAATTTAAAGAGTACTTATATAGCCCTTTGCAGTACTCATCTTCTATACTATGCATAACATGGTAGTTGAATGTCTCAATCCAAAAGTTGCATTTTTTTATGTGATTTTTATGTGCAATGCAGTGCAAACACAGTCATCTGCAAATAATCAACTGGGCATCCTGGAGACTGTCTTAGACCAAATCATTAAGAGTGATATGAATTCCTGCATTTCTTTGTTCCAGGTAATGGTTCCTTTCTGTTACTAAATAAACTTACTAAAGATGGGATAATTGTAAAACCATGTAGTCCGGGAAGTACCTGATAGCCCCAGGACCCTTATGTAGAGTACATACCATATCCCCCCAGCTAGCATGAGCCATTAATAGATTATGATAATAGTGTGTTCTTATGGTGCACAGCAACCAGGGCTAGCTTCAATACTTTATATAGTTAAAGCTAATTAAACATAAGAAAATTCACAATGTGGTTGGTAATTGGTAGGAAGACCAGCTGGTCATACATTGTGATCTCCTATTATTAGGTATAGATGAATTTATTTAGGGAACATATTCATAGTATAGCTTTAATGGAGATTTATTTTACCTTTGATTTGAATTATTTTAATTGGTGAGCAAATAACCCATTCAATTTCTATTAAAAATGTACAAAATATACATGAACTACAATGACATTTCTAGATACAAATCTCTAATTCCATAACTAGTATAATGGTATTCTTATGTTGTTTCCATTCTACAGCGAATACCCTGTGGAGCTAGTCAATGCCGGCTTGACCTGGGACAAACCATTGAAAATATCTACTGGCTGATGTCATCTCTGACTAATAGAAACTCCAGCACGGTCTGTAAGTCACTTATAAGGTCTTTATTTATACAATGCAAGCTACATACACGTAGCATATGGTGGGTAATTCCAGCTTCTCTAAGGCTAAGTTCACACGGCATTATTGCGGGGCGCAATTACGCCGGGACTTCGGGAGCTCGCGCCGACTCCCGTGGGGAGGTGGGGTCAGCAGCCCACCGGCCCCATAGACATTCATTATTCACGGCGCATATTTGCCGCTAGTACTTGACATGTCACTTATCTGACCCCATGGCGTATTGTCCGAGCGGGGAGAGGAGACGTAATCCATAGTTCTCTATGAGAACTGTGGATTACTGTAATGACTGGCATGTATTTCGCAGTATGGCGCGAAATACGGGGCAAAATATGTCCCAATTTAAGCAGTGTGAACATAGCCTTAAACATGTACAATGTTTATATGTAATATTATACTAACTCCATAAACAAATCATAGGTTTCATTCTATTCTTCAATGAAGAACCTAACCTATTTTCTTATAACATGATACTACACAGATTGGTGTTTTTGCCCCATTCACATACCATTTTTGGCCCCCATTCGTGGTATACATCGAGCTACCTTAAATTTTATCCCGAAGAATACTGTGACGGGGCCATTGACTTCAGTGTGGTAAAAATACTCCTAAATGGACTATGCTTTCCCTATTTAGCGTATGTGTCAGGTTTCTGCACAGACCACAAACACACAGTTGCTTATGCATTTTTGTCCGAGGCAGTAACTGTACACGTTTTGGTGTATTACAGTTCATTTATATAGAGAATAGGGCGTCAACAGTTGTTTTGGCACAAAATACACCAAAACTGGCACATTCATATTGGGACATGTCGCCTTAAACCTCTGTTCATTTTTGCATCTGTTGTTTTGTTAGAAACCTGATTCCATTATATGATCATATGCAATGCTATTTTTTTCTGTCAAAATGACCGGCATCTCAATGGAGCCCATTATAAGCCAGTGGGGTCTGTTGGGTGTTGTTTGTATCTATTATATGATGGATTCAGCACTACAAATATGAACAGAGCCAATAGATTAATGCTCAAGGCTTGATGTCATGCTAGAAAATGCCTGTAACTTATATTAACCTTACTCCGTACTATCAGAAAAAATATCTCATTACAGAAAAAAATGTTTGTCAGTCTTACAGAATAGAAAATAGTGTTCACACAATGTTCTTTGGTTACAAAGTTGTAGGCAGGTGTGGAGAAAATGCAGCAAAGCAAGAATGCTTTCAAAAATAGAAATGTTAGGGTATGTTCAGACAGCGTATTTGTGCGCCGTACTTCACCACGTAATTGCGCCGAAGTACGCCCCGCAAATACGGTAAGATCAATTCAGACAATGGTGACTTTACAATTGTATTTCTAGGCACGTACTGTACGCCCATAAAAAGAATTGAACTTAGCTGAGCGCTACTGAAGGCATATTGCAGCGCATATCTCTGCACACTGCAATACACTGTCTGAACATGTCCTTAATAGTGTATTTCTCTTATTTTTATCAGGGGACAAAATACAAAGTAAATAAAATGAAATCAAATCAATATTTGGTGTGACCACCTGTTGCCTTCAAAACAGCATCAGCTCTTCTAGGTACTTGTACGCAGTTTTTGAAGGAACTCGGCAGGGAGGTTGTGCCAAACATCTTGGAGAATTATGCACATATCTTCTGTGGATGTAGTTGCTCAGATCCTTCTGTCTTTTCATGTAATCCCAAACATACTTGATGATGATGAAATCAGGGCTCTGTGGGGCCATATCATCAATTCCAACACTTAGGCAAAAGGTGGTCTCACTAAATATTGATTTGATTATTCCTTTGTTCATTCACTTTGAATTTTGTTAATTGATAAAATAAGCTATTAAAGGGGTTGTCTCACTACATTGATCCATCTTAATTCAGTCCTGTTTTATTGGTTTCATCTTGAATTCAGGGGTGTGTTTACTGGCTTCTATTAGGCTGCAGTAGAAGCCAGGTCTGTAGCTATAGCAACCAGTGTTGGCAGCCTATCAGGATAGATTGAACAGGTCTGTAGCTATAGCGACCTGAGGAGCTGATGCAGCCTATTCAAGAGGAGATATCTAGGAATAGGTAGTAAACTGTCAATGGACATATATTGCAAAGTGACTTGTTTTTCCAAGATCTTTAACATAAAAAGCAATCTTTGTAGTGAGAAACCCCTTTAACATGTTAATTTTTTAAAGCATTCTTACTTTTTTTTTATTTTTTTTATTTTTTTTACACACCTACTGAAAACATTTACACGGGACTGTCCATAAGTAGATGCAGGGTAGCAAAATAACGTAAATCCATGAGGTTCAGCCTATGATACTGCAATATTGACCCTAAAGAAAGTAATAACCTGGCAAAAGCCAGTTAAAAAATTCCACTCTAACCCTAAGTATTGCAACATATTAAATCCCTGAATAAACAACCATTCTCTAGTAATTTAACTTACAAAAGTAGATTTGGAAAGAGCACCACATATGAAAAGACAGGTTACAAATCAGTGTGCAAAAAGCTTCCAAGAGTCTGACCCCTTACATGCAAGTAGCACAAAACAAATGGAGGATGCAGCACCACTTCAAAAAAGCTTACATGCATTCACCCATGTCCATACAGGAGGTTACGTTTCAGCCCTTCCATAGGGACAAGCATAAAAATGGCCCCATTGAAGGGCTTAAACATAACCTTCTGTATAGACATGGGTGAATGCATGTAACCTTTTTTGAAGTGGTGCTGCATCCTCCATTTGTTGGGTATTACTGGTCATTTAACTTGTAACAGTGAGTGATACTGTTACACTCAATAATGGACTCAGGCCTCTTTTGAACTCTGTTAGTGAAGTTACCTTGCTACCATGTACTGGCAGGAAGCTGCATAGTTCTACATGCTGGTGTAAATATTGTGTCTCATTTATCAAAACTGGTCCAAGTCTACATCTGCTGGCACGCACATGTAACTACTTTCTTTGGCGTGCAGCATTCACCCTAAATATACATAAACAGAGAGAGAACACGCTATTACATGAAATATTCAGGCTCATTGTCAAAAGAGTCCAACAGTAAGGGCATGTTCACACGGCTTATTAGGACGAGGTTTTGGACGAGGTTGTCGGAGCGTTTCCTCACCCAAAACCACATCAAAACCTCGCCTGAAATATGCTTCTTCAGAAGAGGTTTTAGAGACGTTTCTCGGCGAGGTTTTGGATGAGGTTTTCGACGAGGTTTTCACCCATACAAATTAATAGCCAGGACAAAAAACTCGCCAAAACTGTGCCGAAAACACGCTTCAAGAATTTACATGACACTTCTTTCCAAAGAAGCGTGTAAAAACCTTGTCGTGTGTGAACTACAATGAGGTTTTACATAGGAATCAATTAAATGAACTGGGGGCGTTTTGGAAGCGTTTTGGACAAGGTTTTGGGCGAGGAAACCTCATTATCTGATATGAAATCAGAATAAATCTTACCTGTTTTAGGTCAATTAGGATTATCAAAATTATTTATATTTGCCAAATGCCAGAATATGTAGCTGATATTAACCCCTTAAGGACCTTGCTTTTTTTTTTTTGTTGACACGTTGGTTTTTCCCTTCTCGCCTTCCCGGAGCCATAACCTTATTATTTTTTCACCTACATAGACATATGAGGGCTTTTATTTTGCGGGACAAGATGTACTTTCTAATGGTGTTATTCACTGTACTATAGAATATACTGGGAAACCCCAGTATGGGAAAAATTCCAAGTGGGACAAATTGTGAAAAAAAACGTACTTGCGCCATTTTTGCGGGTGTTTTGCTTTCACAGTGTTCAACCTTCGGTAAAAATAATGTGTTATCTGTATTCTACAGGTTGATACGCATCCACCAATACCAAACATGTAGGGTTTCTGTTATGTTTTGGTACCATAAAAAAATTCCAAACATTTTCTATTTTTGAAATTTGTGCCGCGGCGCCATTTTGTGCAACCAACAACTTTTTTGTTCCAACACCTATGGACGTTAGTAAGGCAGCATTTTTTGTGGGCTGAAGTGTACTTTTTATTGCTGGCAGTTTGGAATGCATGCGACTTTTTTGATTACTTTTATTCCAATTTTTATGGTACGTGAAATGACCCAAAAACCGCAAGTTTGGCGTTTGGAATATTTTTCTTCTACGGTGTTCAGCGCACGGGATAAATGATGTTATATTTTTATACATTGGACTTTTTCGGATGCAGCGATACCAAATATGTGCAACTTTTTTATTATTTAATTTTTTTTATTTGTAAAATGGCGAAAGGGAGGTGATTTGAACTTTTACTGTAATACTTTTTTTTTCTTTTTACACTTTAAAACTTAATTATTTTTTTTTTACTTTAACATTGAGCCCCCCCTAGGGCGCTTCACCACTAGGGGGCGTGATAGTTAATACAGCCTAATGCTTTGCATAGACAATGCATTAGGCTGTACCAAAATGACAGTTTCCCCACTTCCTGCCTGGGGCCGGAAGTGGGGAAATTCAAAACATCGAGCGACGGAGGCCTTCACAAGGCTTCCCGCTGCCTTTTCAGTGATTGGATCCCTGCAGTTACACTGCAGGGACTCCAATCGCAGTGAAGAACATTAAGACGCTGCAGCCATCTTTGCTGCGGCGTCTAAGGGGGTAAACAGCGCGGGTGGCAGCGGCGCCCCCCCCCCGCTGTAACCGCTGGGTGTTTGCTGCAATTAGCCGCTAACACCTGGCGGCTGTGTGGCAGGGTCGCGGAGCGATCCTCCTGTAAAGCCCCTTAGCGACCCTGGGAGGTACTCATATGTCCAGGGTCGTTAAGGGGTTAAATGGCTTGTTACAAAATTGTTTACAAAAAAGTCATGTGACAGATTTCCACCCAGTTTGGAAACACAATGGGGGGGAAAACAAAGCATTACAGTTTCCATTGACATCCACACAACACGGATGTAATGCTAGAGTCTGCTTAAGGGCAACAGCCTTTCTTTATGATGACTCCAATGTGGCTAAAATTGCCTCTATATGCCATAATAGGTGTAGGCAACATGATATCATTCTCAAGTGTTAGAAAGTTATATTTGCCGTGTAATACAGAATTACAGCTGTGTAACGTGATAAGGATGATCATTGTATTACCTTAAGGTGCTATATGATCCACAGCTTTCATTACTATACATATTTTCCAATAGAATATTTTGCATCTATATTATGTTATTTGATTTAGTTGACATTATCTTTTTATATGGTTCATCACAAGGTTCATTTAATGGCCTGAACATAACTTGCAACGGTAACATCAACCCAAATGAGTTCCTTCGGTCTGTGTTGGAAATAGTAAATGAGACTAGCAGTAATGCCTCAACACTCCCAAGGTAAGAGCTTTCAACAATCAAGTTTTTGATCAATAGCACTAGAAAAAAGTCGAATCATTGCCAAACCCACTAAATTCCCCTATTTCCATGAGCTTTGAAATGCAAGCTTGCTGGATAAATTGTGCATCTTAATGGTGGCGTTAGGAGAGTAAATTGTTGTCATATGACTTAAAGGGGTATTCTTACCATGCTGTTTCACATAGCCACAGCCTGGTTAGGCTCTTGGCAGGTCTACAGCATATCAGCTCTGCTAATTCTGTTACAGTGACATAAGTGCAGGAGGTTTGTAAACTGTAGTGTACACGGATACAGAGCTTTAAAGGGTAAAGCTTGTCAGTAACATAGGTAAACAAGCTCCTAATCTGGAGATAACACAGCAGGGAGTGATATCACCATAGGGCTGCTGGATCAGTGAGAGCAGAGCGAGATGGTCGGTAACCTAGAGAAACTTGTTTTATATCTCCTAAACAAAATCAAAACAGCAATGTATTTGGTGATACTCTTTATTTACATATCTACATATTTAAAGCTAATCATTGTGGTAAGAAAACCTCTCTAAGGTTTTGGCCTTTCTGTAGACTAGTTGCAACAGCTTTTTTTTTAACATTCAAAGCACCCCCTAGTGATCTCCATTGTTGAAGTACATGTTCAACTTTCAATACCATGTTTCAATTAACTCCTTCCCGACACTGGTTGTACCCATATGTCTTGTGCTTCCTCAGCTGAGACCGGAGTTCACTCTTTCAATACCATGTTTCAATTAACTCCTTCCCGACACTGGTTGTACCCATATGTCTTGTGCTTCCTCAGCTGAGACCGGAGTTCACTCTGGATGTGGCTGATGAACCCCTTTACACTTCACCGCAGCAGCTAAGGGGAAGACAGAGGGAGAGAGCGTCTTCTGTCAGCATTGCCTCCCCCCGCACCGCTGAGGAGCGATCGCGGGGTGGTGATGCTACCACTAGCAATCCAGAAGCCCAACAAAGTAAAGTTGTAATTTATATAGTGCAGCTAACACTGTAAAAATTAAGCCCAAAAAACAATAGCGGAACTGCTTCTTTTTTTTCTCCATTTTCATGGCCCAATACCAAAGAAACTGTGGAACACCTGTGGGTCCAAAATGCAAAATACACCCCCAGGTGAGTTCCCTGAGGAGTGTTGAATCCAAGTTGGGGTGATTTCTGGAAGGTTTTACTTATTCTGGTATCTTGGGGGCTTTGCAAATGCGACAAGACACCCACCAAAATCTGCATTCCAAAAGCCAAACAGTACTTCCTCCCTTGTATGCCCTGTCACACACCCAAACAGCAGTTTACACCCATATATAGGGTAAATGCTGAACTTGGAAAAAATTGTGTAACAAATTTTGGGGTGCTATTTTTCCACAATTAGTGTGAAAATTAAACATTTTTAGGTAAGATTTGTGAAACACTTATGGGGTCGATATACTCATCACAACCCTGGATACATTCCTTAAAGGGTGTCATTTCCAAAATGTGGTCTTTTTAGGGGTGTTTATTAAGTTTAAGCACCTTATGGTGTCCGCAAACCTAAAATGGCACCTAAAGAAAATTCTAGTGAAAATGAGACCCCAAAATCCAGGTGCTCCTCCTAATCTGAGACTTGTGGTTGAGTCAAGTAGCGCACATGGGCCAAATATGGGATTTCTCTAAAAATGGCAAAATTGGGGGAATCAATATTGAGATGTGTTTCCCTGTTATTATCTACCTTGTTCCAGTGAATAATGGATACAATTTTGAAATTTCATATTCACTTTGTTTTAATTTCTGTGAAACACTTAAAGGCTTAATAAACTTCCTAAATGCTGTTTTGACTACTTTAATGGGTATAGTTTCATAGATGGAGTCATTTATAGAGGTTTCTAATATACAGGCTTCTCAAATCCATGTTAGAATTTGCCTAGTCCCTAAAGAAATCTATGTTGCAAATTGTCTTGAAAATGTGAAAAATTATTACAAAATTTATAAACCCCTAATATTGTAAAAAAATTAAAAAGACATTTAACAAATGCCAACATACAGTAGACATATGTTAGATGCTAGTTCTAAACTATTTTCTGTGGTATAACTGTATATCTTACACCCAGACATTTTTTAACTTAATTTTTCACATAATTTTAATATTTTTCATTTATAACACGGATTACATGGACCAAAATTTAGTACTAACTTAAAGTACAGTGTGTCATGTGAAAACATTCTCTGAATCACATGGATAGGTAAAAGTATCAAAAAGTTATTCCCACATAAATTGACACATGTCAGATTTCAAAAATGGGGCTCTGTCAGGGAGGTCAAAACTGGTTCCAGCAGTAAGGGGTTAAGTTCATAATACATCTTTATAGTATATCTTTTAACAGGACCTGTAACATTTCATGATTAATCTGTTTTAGTAAATATTTGTGTTCCTCATGAAATAACAATTCTGGAGAATCTTCTTTTATAACTCTGTGTTGTGCTGCTCCTCTGTTATTCCTTCTAGAAATGTACAACTGAATCAGATGGGTGTTTTCCTATTTTTAAAGGGGTGTGCCTCTGCACTCACTGATTGCCAGCACTGATTGGACAGTATTAGACTAAAGGGTCACACCCCTAATTGGCTACACCCAGCTGACAAATTCAGTAGTAAATTTCAAGAAAGTACAACAGAACAACACAACTTATTATAAGGGAAGATGCTCCAGAACTGTTACTTCGGAGGAAAAACAAATATTTACTAAAACTGAAATAACAAGAACGTCCAAAGGTCCCTTTTCAGGCTGTAAATCCTTTTCTTTTTTTTTTTTGCAGACATATAGATGGAGATATTTGCTATTGGCAATTGCTTCAGTTTTCCTTTGAATCAGTTTTGCAGTCTCTATAAAGTACTAGGTCTAGAAATCTAACCCACAGAGTTACTGTATAAAATTCTGATAAAATTCTTCCAAAATTAGAAAAAGAAGCTGCACCACAAATATCAAAAATAGTGATTTTAAGTCAATACATATGGCTATGTTTTAGCTCTGTATTTTATCATTTAAAGGAATACTACTATTTCATCCCCTGACACTGTGTCCTGCTGTTGCTTTAGCCACAAGGAATGAAGAGAGGGCTGCACATGTGTGGCTCTTTCTGTCTACATTTATGGGAGTTCTGAGGACAGCTCATCACAGTGAGCAAAGAAAGTTGTGCATGCGCGGTCACCCCTTCATTTCCTGCTGCAAAAGCTGTACCATTTTGGCCATGAAGGGGATTTGGAACACTTTATGACATAAAAGAAAAATGAATCCTATAAAGATATGTTATCAATTTAACCAACACATAATTTTTAACATATTTTTATTAAAGAAAAGTTAACAAGAGGGAGGTCAGATGGGCAACTGAGCCTCTGCCTCCATGCCTTTTTTGTGTAGATTTACTATGCTTATACCAAAGCTGCTGCTTATCATCCACTTTCTTATTTATTTATTACTGATTTGGAATCAGAACATTGCTGGAGTAATCACAGTTATTACTAAGGCAAGTTGAAGCAGGCATAGAGTGATATATTATTATAATATTAATATTAACACGTTAAACAAAACATGTTGTCTGCCAATGATATTACTTGATAGTCATTTAAAAATCTCTGGGGTAATAACAGTTATTGCAAAGCAAGTTGTGTGTACTGTAATTATTATAGTATTAGCAAAGTACATAGCATGGCGTGCTGCATGAGAAGAGATTTGTCACATAAAACTTTATTTTCTGGGTGCTACTGAACTTATCCTGTGAAGCCTAAAGTTAAGCCTGAAGAATGAAGACAGACTGGTCTTTCAAGTCTTGTATCGGTCAGACATAAAAGGCTATAAAAGGCTATAAATATACCAAGTCAACCAAGAAACAACTACAAGGAACATGTCAAATTTTACAAAGAAATGAAACAAATTCACAACTTGAGTCTTATAAAGTGTTTTATAACAACTAAACAGCAAAATTTACTTTCTTGAATGTGCTCTTCTTTGCTAATTTAAATGGGAGACGTAACAAAAGCATTGATAGATTGTCACAATAACATTAGTTGACATATTATATATTCAGGCTTAAGGGGGTGTTCCCATGTCAGACACTCATGGCATATCCGGTGGATATCTTCAATAGTAACATACATCCAAATGGTATTTACCTTTCAGGTGATATCCTATGGCTATGCCATAAACGTCTACATTGGAATACGCCTTTAAGTAATTAATTTAGGGGATGACTGAGATTAGAACAAAAGTCCACATTTATTATTACTGTTTAAAGGTTAGACAGTGTAAACTAAGACAAACTGTATAAAATGTGCCAGGTTTATCATACTGGTTCATGCTGATTGCATTTGAAATCTATAGACTTGTCTAGCTTTTTAGACTTACTATTAGTTGGCTTCATGGTTATGCTAGAATTTTGTTGCAGCATGTGACATCGAGAACATGGCCCTTCTCAGTCAAGCCACACCCACTTTCCACTAAGCCACACCCCCTTGCGGAAGGGATTGTAAAAAGTGTCTAAAGTACCCATAAAAAAATGTGTCTGCACCACACGTGTGATATCCTGTGCCAAAAATGCACCATTTTTTATGACACTTTATGGGCACAACCACAATAGTAAATGTATCTTCACTTAAATGGAGCTGAGCTGCAATACCAGACACAACTAATGGTGACATTGTTTCTTAAAAAAAGGTTTTTTGGTCTAGTCTCAGACAGCTCCTGTAAGATAGCACTTTGGCCATATTTGAGACCACTATTGTAAATTGGACTGTTTTGGACTGAATCATATGGTCTTTAAGCCTATCAGCATATTTTTGGAAATTTTCCAAGCATACAAGTCCCATGTGTCCCATATGCGGAAGTGGCTGTACATGCCTAAAGGAGTTTTCCACTTTGAACAATCTCTACTTGTTAGATGAGGTCCATTGAAAATATATTGATCCAAAAGTTTCCCCCTTTTGGGACCAGCAGCAATAAGGTTATAGGGAAATCTGCCAATAAAATATACATTTCCCTGTAGCACCAGCATTGGCTGCTCATAGCATATGAGACGCTATTACATCATTAAAAAGGTTGTCTATTATTTTTGAGGTAATCAGCTGGTTGCTTTCGGTTCATCTTCTGACACCCACAACAGCTGATTTTTCTTGGGGGAATCTTGGCCATGTAGACATTTTCTCTGTTCGATATGTTTTATATGGTACTTAATATAATTTATACACTGTATAATGATTTGACTTTTACCCTTTAAAAGGTTGTCCACCTCATAAGAAAATCAAGGCAGCAGCTCCTAGTTAAATAAAAAGATGTATACTCACTTTGTCCTGGTTCCCCCATTCCAGCGGCACATCTCCCCGATCTTCTGTTTTAATTCTGTCACTTGCAAGCGGGTAGTGATGTCACTGCAGCAGCCAATCACATGCCACTAATTGACATCACTGTTCAGGAGTGACAGAATGAAAACAGAAGACCAAAGAGGTGCGACGCTGGAACAGGGAACCAGAAGAGGGTGAGAATAATTTGTTTTTACATTTTACGGGGGCCCCAGGAGCTGCTGTTTCAATTTTCCTACACAATGGACCACTCCTTTGATATATAAGAAACATTACAATTTTCAACTAATTGTCCAGTGCAAATTGCAATATATTGACATGGCTTTTGTTGCTGTTGACTCTTACAGATATGTGCAACAGGCATGGACCCTCTTCAAACAAAACAGAGTTAATGAAATGATACTTCAGCAACTAGAACAGCAAATTGCTATCAGTTATCCTTCCAATCCCCAGCTTCAGGAAGTCCTAACACAGCTTCTTCTGCACTTACTTAACACTACGGACATTCTAATCACACAATCCAACACCAACCAGTATACTGGAGTCCTGGAGACTTTACTGAATCAGATGGATGTGCTTATTGGGTCAGAACTGCTGAACATGCAGTCATTGAACAACACTGGTATGGTGACTAACCTAACACAGAGTATTATCACAGAGGTTCAATACTTGATGAATCTAAGTGGTTTTCTTCCAACGTCCAATGTGACCGGCCAGTCTTTGGTAGAACTCCAGACCTTAATCAACTCATTGTCCACCATCAATTCAGAGTTTTCTACCCTCAATAGCACAACATTATACCAAATTATAGCTGTCATCAACCAACCCGCATTTAAAGAACTGCAACAAACCCTCCAAACACTCATGAACTTAAATCCCATTGCCTCCAATATAACTAAAACCGTTATTCAGGCATCAATCTTTTGGTTGAGTTGATGAGCACATCCAGCCTCAATAGCAGTTCAGTACCTGTTGAGGTGTACCTAAAGGAAATACTGCAATTTGTGAACACAGATGGTGCTTTGGCAAACAACCTTGCCTTCCTAAATTCTTATCTCAACTACACCCAGCTCGCTTTTTTACAATCAGAAGCTTTTGGAAGTTATGCAGGAAACATTTTATCCATTCTCACGCCATCAAATTTACAGACGATCAGCTCTAACTCCAACAGTGTATCTTTGGAGTTGCTGAATCTAATTTCTAGCTTCATTCCTACTAATGAAAAGGAAATCTTCCAGAAGGTAAAAAATGTCTTCACAATTCTTCTTAACTTAATTTCCACCTGTCAGACAGAATTTTCTAATTGTACCAGTACTAGCATTGCACTCCAACTACAGCTGTCAGATATCACACAGTATATATATAACTTGGATTTTTCTCAAAGTAACGTTACTCTTAACTTTGCAAACTTTAGCAACGTTGAGTTTGCCATTATGAACACCATGCTCCAGATGATCTCATGTTCACAAGCACCTAAAAATGTCTCATGTACTTCAGAAGATTTCTATAATACTATACTAGGACAAATGAGTTCCCTCATACAAATAGCAACAGGAAATGACACAAACATGGCTTCCATACTTCCTATATTGGATCAAATAAATGGAAATATTACCAGTATATTGAAAATACTTGGATCTGTAGATGTTATGAACTTGACTTCTAAACTGGATAATATTACAAGATTGTCTACATGCTACTCAAATACACTAGTTAATCCCATGCAATGTACTATGGAACTGTCCTTGAGCCTTGTAGAATTCCTCCAAACATTACCATTTCCACAACCTGTGAATGAAACTCTTCTTGTTGCATCATCCATTCTAAAAAACTGGCTTGAAGCCATAAATGGTACAACAGATATTTATCAACAGCTAGTTTATTTTTATGATCTGTCAAGCATGACATTCCACAATCAGTCTACTTTAATGGAAATACATATAAATCTCCTCTATGTTGTGCAACAATTAGAGGAATTAACAGGAAATATTAATGTGACATCAGCGGCAACCGAGAAATTGATTGAACATCTGCTGGAGACTCTTAAACTTGCTAACGTTAGTTATACCTTTCCGACATCAATGTTATTGGAAACTAGTCAAGGGCTGGAGATGATCAAAACACAACTTCAGACAAAATTTGGGGGTTTACATTGCTTTTTGTAAAGAACACGACTGAAGCATTTCAGACCACTGGAAATATAGATGCTTTTGTTACAATGGCACAAAATTAAACCCAAATGCTCAAACAATTTAAAAAGCAATCCCCCTTCCCAAAAATTACAGATGAAATACAAAAATGTCGGGAATTTGGGGTTACAAACCCTCACATAATACCTGCTCTGCAAAGTATACTAAATGATATATTGCAAAACAGAAGCCAAAGTTTAGAGCCCCTTAATCAATCCCACTGTCCCCCCGTCATCAAAAAATTTTTAAAATTAAAACAAGAGTTCGCCAACGGCACCCTCTGGACCCCTTTACTTAGTGGTATCACTGAGAGTGACATTACTTTTGTGGTTCAGCTATTACAGGCCTATAACACTGAACAACTAGGCAATCTTTCTTCAGTGTTATTGTTTACTGAAAAATTTCTTGTAACTTTGGAATCTCTCGTCAATAACTCAAACCCAGAGGCTATCTTCATTTTTAAAAAAAACCGTCTATAATAATCCCAAAAGTAAATTAAAGATTTTTTTATAATGCAAAACAAAACAAGACTATCAATACAAATTCCCTTTACAATATCTATAGTTTGCTTTTAGATGGGTGGAACGGAAGCATCTTCAATGAGTTTTCCCCATTTTTGAAAAAAAGGGCCCAAAAGGGATCTCCTAAAATTAAGTACCATTTCCCTTTTTGGATAGCACAGATTCCTCTCCAAAGCACTTTTCAGTTAAAAGATTATCATCAACAACAAAATTTGATACGCTTAAAATTTCAAAAAACCCAAACAAACTTAGCTTTCTCTAACCTCAAAAGGAATGTAACAATAACAAAAACTTGGAATTTTTCCCCTAAATTTCCATACGGGGCAATAAATATTACTATAGCCAACCCAAAAATTACCATTAAAGAAGAATTCGCATGCCTTACTAAAATGCTGAACATTTCTGTCCAGTTGGTTTCTAGAGTAAATAACTACTTGGGTCTCAACACCACCTGGATTTCAGAGATGGACAAAGCTTTGGTCATAATCAATGAAAAACTCTCATCCTTTAACGTCACATGTCATTTTATAGACAATGAAATTGTTAACATTATTTATCAGCTGCTTGAAGGCCAGCCTAACTTTTTACAGTCTCTGATATGTAACCAGACATCATGTAGCCCAATTCCTTTACAATATGTGGGAATCCCTTTGTTTGGGGATGCTTAATATTATAAAGCTGTATGCCAACACTCAAGGTCACGTTAGCTTGAACAATACTTTGGTTAATCTCTGGAATGGTACTTTGTTACAGTTGTTGGAAAACATCAGAAATTCAAATGAAACAATACTGACATCAGAAATTCTTAATATGCTAAGTAAAATTCTCTGCTAAAAGGAACTTTCGAAAGTTAAAAGGGATTTTCTCCCACCCATAAGCACTGAAGCCAATCTTCTTTTTGAGAGCCTTAAATCTTGACACAAGCGTTAAAATTTTTTCCCCTAGCTAATATTTTTGAAAACAACTTTTCTACACTTATATATAATCTTACAAAACTAGTGACTTCAGAAATGAATGTAACCTCTATCGAAAGTTGCAAAAACACATTGCAAAACCTTCTCATTTTTTTCCCAAATTATTTAAAAACCTTATAAATTGAGTAAACCCCTTTCTTTTCCCAAACATAAACTAAAGGCCCTTGCAGCATAATGTTCAGCAATCTCCCCTCCCTTCTAATGGTTTTAAAAGAATTAAAAGCAATCACAAATATTTTTTTGGGCCCTTTAGAACCAGGAGCCCAGACAAATGCAACAATGGAAATAATATCTTCTTTTTTTCCTTTTGGACCTAAACCAACACAGATCCCTTTTTGAAAACTTTGTCACATCCATTCTTAATCTTTTCATTGGCAAGAATCCTCAAACCAGCTCGACTGAATTGCAAGCATTACATGATTTGATTACTTCTTTACAATCTATGGTAACTCAAGTATTGACAAATTAAAAACAGAAATTCGGGAAATCTACAGGGGAGGAATTCTCCTCCTTTGTGGGGAAGCAGTAAATGTCCTCCTAAAAATTAAACAATAAACTGGATATAAATAGTTTTTTTGCTTTTTCTTCGGATACCTTAAAGTTTACTTTAAAAAAAAAGAAACAGCCCTTTTCCCCCTTTGGAAAACCTGGCTAAAAAAGTAAGTGGCAATTAAATTTATTTAGAAAATACATATAAGCAGTCAAATTTGTATGGAAAGCAAACATAAAACAACTAAAGGGGTCCACAATTTAATATAATTTTCCCATTTCACAAAAGAAATTATTTTACAAAAAAATTGTTAATAACTTTGAAAATTTAAATTCCTTTTTCCCCTATCTTTTTGCAGATTTTTTATTTACTTTTCTCTTACGTGTTTTCAGTAGAGTCTCTATTTAAAGTACTCATTAGGGTGTCTTTGAAACTCTCTTCTGGTTCATTTTTTTTGGTTCTAATGCCAGGTAATAAGGCAAAAGGGGGTGTTCCACAAGCTGTTTCACAGACCCTTTGTTTTTTCACAGCCTGCTTCAGACTCTCCCCTCCTCCCTTAGACGGGTTTTTTGGGTTTTTTAACAGCCAAAAAATTGGAAATATCACTTTGCTTTTCCCACTAAACTGTTAGGAGGGATATTGGTAATGGAATGGTTTAATAAGAAAAGACACAAGGTTAGAGCGCTCTAAAGGGTTAAAGTTGGTTAGTAAGAAACATAAACAAGCTTCTGTACTGCTGATAAGACACAGCAGGGAGTGACATCACCATATGAAAAATAGACCATCCTAACAGGGCTGCTAGGAGAGGAATCCAGGGGAGAAGGGTCAGAAACCCCTGGGGAAGCACAAAAGCGGGAGATAAGAAATACTAGGGCCTCTAAAAGGGAAGAAATTTTTCCACACAGAAATTTTTATTTGGAAATACCCTTTTTTTTTACCTTTGCCTACATGTTTAAAACTAATCACTGTGGAGAGAATACCCTTTAAGCAATGGTTCAGCAAAGCTGTTCGCAGTCTAAGGGGTATATTCCCCAGGGGTGTTTTCCTGAAACCCCGGCAAATATTTTCCCATTAATCAAAAAGGGGGAATTTTTCGTGGCAAACACATAGGTTTCTGCAAGCCCTACTTCAAAATCTGAAACGGCCCCCCACTACCAATTTTAAATTTAAAAACTTGGGGAAACTCTTATGTGACGGTAGGGAATTTGGGCCCTCTCAGGCACAGGGCCCTATGGCGACTGCTACATCTGCACCCCTTATAGTTACACCCCTGATCTGTGTTGGTTAAAAATAAACACTTGAGTGAATAAATTAGATCTTCCTGCAAATAAACATAACTGTACTCAGTGTTGGACTGAGGTGCCTAGGGCCCACCAGTGAAGTTGATTCTGGGGAGCCCATCAGTGGAGTTGATTCTGGGGTCCTACCCGGCCTGACTGTATTTCAATTCAAGTACTGTATTTCCACAATATGTGAACAAGTATGTTCAATGGACAGTATGGGAATTGCATCTAATCCTGATCATGTAACCACTTAGATGTTGTCATCTATAGTGACCATAACACCTAGGTGGTTACATGGAAAGAGAGGCTCCCTCTGCCCAAGCCGATTGAACCCAATTTAAAAAAATCCAACAAATGAAAAATTAGCCAAAGGGGGGAACCACAAAAATTTTTTTGTGACTTTTTTTTTTTGACCCCAATTCCAGTGGGTGGGGGAAAAAGGGGAGGGGGGAAAAAAAGAAAATCATTTCTCTTTTCTTAATCCACCTTTGTTTTTGGCTTAAAAAAAAATATCAAAAACCTTTACTGATCATGAGAAATAAAAACCCTTGACCCCCATTCCATTGAATGGAGCATGCATATTGTTTTCAAATCCAGATCAGGGGGGGGCCCGAGAGGGCCCCACCCAAACTTCTTTTAAAACTGCGTCATGCAGGAAGAAAGAAAAGTTATGGGACCCTGTTCCTGTGTTTATTATGGTCCCCAGCAGCCAAGGCTTCAGGCAATAAAGAAAAGCCCAAATTCGGGAAAAATTTCCCCCTTAAAAATTATCTTGTCTCTTTAAACTAGTTGTAAAGAACTAGACACTTTCCAGGCTCTTTCCCTGCCTAACCGGTAAAGCAGGGCCACGAACGACTACATTTTGTGCATGATAAATAACTATAGAATGCACATATGAACTTCTAATAATAACACTCCTTTTTTCAGTTGCTGACAACTTCTTTGTGTGCTACAGTTTTTCCCCGGGCATTTAAATTTTTGCCTTTTTCCTAAAGCCCTCAAAAACATGATAAAAATAAAAACTTTAAAAAAGATTGCCCTTTTTAAACATTTGAAAGGCCCAACCCCCTTAAAGGCACAAGCCAAAATTTTTTTTTTCTTTGGGACAAATGTGGGGATCTGTACTTTGTGGGAAAAGTTATCATTTTCATTGGTAACATTTTTATGGAAAAATTTTTAGTAATTTTATTGAGGAGATTTTTGAGCCAAAACCCAAAATTAAAGGGTGTAAATTTAAAAAAAAAGAAATGAAAAGGAAGGAAAAATACTTTTACAAAGGGTAAAGTTCCCTAATTCAGACTTTTCCCCAATTTTGGGAAAAAGTTGGAAAGGTTTTTCCCCGGCAAAATCTGACTAAATCGCGGGGTCCTGTAGGAAACGATCAAAGGAACAAACATGTTTGGTGTAGTTGGGGTATTGAAATACAGTGCCGAAAAGACCATTCAATGAATTGGTTTTCCAAATTTCCCCAAGGATTTTTTTAAAACCCCTTTAAAAAACCCAGCCTGTTTTGACCTTCCTGACACCCGCCCATTTTTGAAACTTACATGTTTAAAATTTTTGTGAGAATAACTTTTTTACACTTTTAAACCCAATTTATTTATTCAGAAATGTTTTCCGTGACACATTGGCTTTTGTTAGTAAGAAAAATTTTTTTCCTACAACCTTTTTTTTTTTTAGAAAAAAATCAAAAAATTTTATGAAAAATTTTTGGAAAAAAATTTGCGATTTTTAAAGGGTTTCAAAAATTTCTTGGCAAAACAATAATTTTTCACCACAAATATTTTTTTAAATAGCACTTTCCATATGGGCCACAAAAGGTTTTGGGATCATTTTTTAAATGTCTTTTTTTTTTTTTACACATTAGAGGGCCCCCTTTTTAAAATTTTTAAACAATTTTTCACATTTTTAAGAAAATTTCAATATACCCTTTTTTAAAAGGGGCCACTCCATTCTGACGTGGGTTTGAGGGCCCGCAAGTTAGATACCCCCCCTAAAATCCCTCTGAAAACTGACCCAAATGTTTTTACAACAAATATTTAGGAAGTTTTTATAACCCTTTAGATATTTCACAGAAAATTTAAAACAAAGTGGAGGGGAAAATTTCAAAATTTTACTTTTTTTTTTCCCGATTTTCAATATTTATCCATCAATTTACTGGAAATACATTTAAATTTACAAAGGGAAATGCACCTTAATATCAATTCCCCCATCCTTTCCCCTTTTTTAAAAATCCCATATGTGGGCCCCAGTGCATTTTTTTGGGCCCCACCCCCTAAGCCCCCGAATAGGGGGACACCTACTATAAAATGGGGCTCATTTTCAAAACATTTATTTAGGCCCCATTTCAGGTTTGGGGCACCCTAAGGGGCTAAACAAAAAAAACCCCCTAAATACACCGCAAAAAATTTGGGAAAATACACCCCTTAAAATATTTTCCAGGGGGCAAAGAGTTTATAGACCCCCCAAGGGGATTCAAAAATTTTTTTTTTTGCATAAGGCTGTGAAAATTTAAAAAAAAAAAATTTTTTTTTAATAAACTTCAAATTTTTTGGGTTAAAAAAGTTTTCCCCCCAAAAAAAATACAAGGAAACCGGGAAAAAAAAACCCCCAAAACTTTTTTAAAAATTTCTTCCCCAAACCCTCAAAAACCCTACATGTGGTTTTAAAAATGCTGTTTGGGGGGTCAAGGCGGGGATAAGGGAGGAAGCCTATTTGGGGTTTTGGGAAAGCAGATTTTTTGGGGGGCCAGTCGCATTTTTCCAAAACCCCCAAAGTAGCCAAAAAAGCGAAACCTTTCCCAAAATCCCCCTTTTTTGGGTTCAACACCCATCAGGGAAACTCAACTAGGGTGAAATGTGGGATTTTTTTGCACAGGTGTTCCATAGTTTTTTTTTTAACATTGGGCAATAAAATGGGGGAAAAACCCAAATTCCCGGTCATTGTTTTTTTTAGTTTCAATTTTACAGCAATTTCCCCTGCAGTGTAAATAATGTATAACTTTACTATGGGGGTCGGTTCTATTACAATGAAAGATTTTATAAAGTTTTTTTTTTGTTTTTTTTTTCTTTTTTACAGGGAAAATACGTTTTAAAAAAAAAATTGCATTTTTTGTTTTCCCATTCTGACAAACCAAACTTTTTTATTTTGCCCCTTTTTCAAAAGCTGTGGGATGGCTTGGGTTTTTTTGGGGGGATTATTTTAAATTTTTATTGGGAAACCCTTAAGGGGGGCAAATGAATGCTATTTTCACTTTTTATTTAAGGGTTTTTTTGAGATGTTTTGAACAAAATACAGCAATCTTGGTATGTTTTTTTTTGTTTATTTTTTATAGCGGGCACTGTACGGGATAAATTTACATGGTACTTTCTCACAGGTTAAAAACGATTACCCGAAACCCCCAAATTTTTTTTTTTTTTTTATGTTTTACTGCTTTTTTTACAAAAAAAAAACTTTTTTTCAACCAGGAAAATAAATTTTTTGATCGCCATAGTCTGAACCATAACTTTTAAATTTTTCTGTCTTTTGGGGTGTTAGGGACTAGTTTTTTTGCCCAGATGAGTTTGGGCGTTTTTTTTAGTAAAACAATTTTTGGGGGACAAAAGGGTTTTTTATCCTTTTTTAAAACCCCTTTTTTGGGGGCCAGGGGAAGAAAATACGAATCCCCATATGTTTTTTTTTTTATATTTTTTTAGGGCTCACCGGCGGGATCCCGGGTAAGTTAAAATTTACTCCTTTTGGGGCGCTACGATTATGGCCCATACCCTAAATTAAAATAGTTTTTTTTTTGTTGAAACACTTTTAAAAAAAAAAAAAAAAGTGTTTTTTTGTGTTAAAAAAAATATTTTTTTGCATTGCTTCTTTTTTGGAGCTTTAACCCTTTTTTTTTTTTTCCGTAACAGACTTTTTAAAAGGGCTTTTTTTTTTCGGGGTGAAAAAATGAAAGTTTTTAACGGTACAACTTTTTGGGTTTCCCAGGAGTTTTTTTTAAACGCTTTTTATTTCCCTTTTAAAAATGGCTGCGGGGGAAAAAAAAAATCTTAATTTTTGTATTGTTTTTGTTTTTTTTTCGGCGTTTACCGAAAAGGGTTAATTAACATGACAGATTTTTTAGGGCAGGCGTTTCGCACGCGGGGATACCCAAAAATGGGTACTTTAAATTTTTTTTTGATCCTTTTTTTGGGGGGGATTGGCTTTGTAAAGGGGGAAAAGGCAGTGACAATTTTTTATTTTATTTTTTGTTTTTGGTTTTTTAAATTTTTTTTTCACTTTTTTTTTTTTCTTTTTTTTACTTTTTCCCCATTTTTATTTTACTTTTCCCCATAGGGGGTTTGAATGAGAGAACTTTAGATCTCTCAATTTAATAGGAATCAATTTCATAGCTTTTGCTATACTGGTTTTCCCATACAACTTTTAGTCCCTGTTTGCCGGGGCCCTGCCCCCCAGGGCACGGCCAGGCACGTGACTCACAGACAAAACCCCGGGAAAGGGATTCCCCTGCCTTCCCACTGTTTTGTTTTAGGGCAGGACTGCCACGGGGGGGGGGTTGGGAAAGGGTGGGGGTTCCCTTTCGCTGCGCCGACCCAAGGGCGGGGACGCAGAAGGGCGAACTCCCCCCCGCGTCTCTCTTAGTTATTGCACCCCCAATCGTGCGATAATTTAAAGGGGGTTTAAAAACCCCCCCCCCCCCCCCCCGGAACGAACAGGGGGCGGGGGAGACGCCCGGGGATGTCAGCTGTAATATCAGCGACAAACCCCCGCGCCCATGCACGAACCCCTGCTTTAAGTTCGCGGATCCTCAGACGTAACCATACCTCCAGGGGGCGGAACCCCCCAAAAAGACCCGGACGAAAAAATAGTCCCAAGGGCGTTAAGGGGTTTAAATAGGGAAAACCAATGCAAAATCGTGTTTTAAAATTTTTTCCTAGATTTTATCATGTGGATATACCTTCACACCAGACCAAATTTTGGATTTGGTTCAGAAAACTGCACCAAAAACTGCTCCTAAAACGAATTGTGTATTTTCCAGCTACATTTTCATTGGTAACATTTTTATGGAAAAATTTTTAGTAATTTTATTGAGGAGATTTTTGAGCCAAAACCAATAATTAGAAGGAGTGTATTCAAAAAGAATAGGAAATGTAAAGGAAGGAATAATACTTCTACTAAGGGTATGTTCATAATTCAGACTTTTCCAATTGGAAAATTCTGATGTGTTTTTCTCGGCAGAAATTTAAGCTAACTCTTGGGATCCTGTAGGAAACTGATCAAAGGAACAAACATGTTTGCTGTAGTTGGCTATGTGAACTACAGTGCGGACTGACCATTCATATGACTGGTCATCAGCTTCCACAAGGATTTTAACTAGGACTCCAATGCAAACTCTGTGTTAAATTTCTCCTTAGAGTTCATCATGTGGATATACCTTCACTACCAGATCCAATTTTGGATTTGGTTCAGAAAACTGCACCAAAAACTGCTCCTAAAACTAATTGTTTATTTTCCAGCTACTTAGCGGTTGTTTCCTCAGGCTCAGGTCTCTCCTTTAGTTACGAACTTGTGTACGTTCACTTTCACCCCATCCTGCCGCAGAGACTTTTTTTTTTACAAAAAAAATGATGTAACGGACAGCTGTCCAGGCGATAAAAGCCGGCACTCCTGGAGGTAAAGTTCAATTCTTTATCATATCCCTTGTTACATTATAAAGTGTGAAGCTAAAATAGCTGACGCGTTTCAGAGTAAACAATCTCCTCAGTCATGGCTACAACTAAAGAGATTGTTTACTCCGAAACACGTCAGCTATTTTAGCTTCACACTTTATAATGTAACAAGGGATATAATAAAGAATTGGATGAGTCATTGTTTAAGTCCCATTTTTATGTTAAACACATTTTTTTGGGGAATTTTTTTGTTTTGTTTTATATTTCATATCACTTTCAATATTTTTAATAATTCTTAAGTCTTGCAGTTTTCACTTTGGCCACTAGGCCTTGTTTGCACTGCTTTAACAGCAGTCAGAGAGATGCTTTACAGCAGCTTCATGCACATAGGAGACTTAAGACTGACTCAGTCCCATTCACTTCTATAGGAGAGTTTTCTAATTATTCTCTGTGACCTGGGAAGAAATCAGTGTGCAGGGAGGTGAAATGGTGAACTGTGACTATCTCCTCTTGTGACTGGTGGATCCTGTGTTATCTATTCACACTGGTGTCTCCATTCAGTTTGACCCTCTTTGTGCTGATAATGAGCAGACAACTGAGAATCTTTCTCTACAGAACAGGAAGTGTCAGATCATTATTAGGCTTAGTGGCTAAAGTGAAAACTGCAGGACTTAAGAATTATTAAAAATATTGAAAGTGATATGGAAAATGAAAAGAAAATATAACCAAAAGTTCCTAAAAAATGTGTTGAACAAAAATGTGAGTTAAACAATAAGTCATTTTTGATGACACATTCCCTTTAACTCAGGAGCTAGCTGTTTACCTGCTGCACAAAATCTCCCACTATAAGGCTGGGTTGCATTTTTGTTGCTTTTTTCAACTGCACCAACAACACAAGCAATTAAAAAACACATGCATTTTTCAAAATCGGCTGTATTTTTTTTTAGTAATGCAAGTGGAGTTGTAACTAACTGATTTGGAACACAGGTAAAATTATGGTCCATAAAAAATGTGTGCGTTTTTTTTAATTGATTGTGTTTTTATTGCATTTTTCAACTGCAATGGGAGAACCCACTCTAAAGTTTGGTTTTCATGTCGCATTTTATTGCATTTTTGAATTGCATCAAAAAGCAAGCAATAAAAAAATTGTACACGTATGCAGGTTTTGTTATCAATGCAGGCAGTTTTGTAACCAACTCTGATTTGGAAGACAGGTAAAAACTCGTGTTTTTTGAAAAATGTGTGTGTATTTTTTAATTGCTTGCATTTTTGTTACATTTTTCAACTGCAACATGAGAACCACCCCTAACAGGTGGCATTGTTGTAAGATAACCAATCTTATTCAGTTTACAGTAATTTTAATGCCATGGCTAATCAATGTATAACATAAGCAAACTACTGTACAAACTAGAGAAAATGCAAAGGCTCGACAACTAAATAGACATGAATAACACTGTAAGTAATATATAAAATATATCATGTACATGGCTAGTGTAAGAATTAATATTAAAATCTTTTCTATAGGATACTGGGACAAATTTTGAAATCTTTCCAAGAAAGTGGCCTGCAGAACGTCTTCATCCAGTCAGTACAAAGTCAAATCCTCAGCCTTTCTCCACAAGAGCAGAAGATTGTGCAGAACTTCCTGAGTATTGTTATATCTGCCATTAATGAAACAATCTCCGAAATTGCACTACAACCACCATCTTACAACAACAACCTAGTATTCAACATCATAGAAAATATTATACAGAGCTTTAATCACACATATGCAATGGAAAACCTTGGTGGAGACAAAGATATCTCGGAACTGGTTTTCTCTCTCGTCAGTCACCTCGTACAGACTGCCCAGAACTAGAACAATGTTTCACTGGCTCCAGCCTTTATCCAGAATGCGTCTAATGAAGCAGTGAATGACCTTGAAGGTTTAATCAAACACCTGCTGGCTCAATACTCTCCAGATAAAGAACTTTACTATAACTATACTACGACTTTGTTGAATGCATTTGCTGCTTTTTTTGCAGAAAGCGAAAAAGATCAGGTTTTACAAACAATACAACAGCTATTGAATTTAAGTAATGCTACCATAAATGTTCCAGTCTTGATGAACACTCTAGAAAATTTCTATGATTTGCTTAATTTGAACAAGACCATTGACTGGAATATCCTTGAACTATATATTAAACAACTGTTGAGCTTTATATCTAACAGCCAGATAAACCAAACCTTCTCAGACATCAGTTTTCTATTCAATGCAAGTCAGAAACTATCATCTTTACAAACCAGTGAGATAAGTGCTGCTGCTTTGGAACTGCTACCATTTTTCCACCCTTCCAATTTGTACAATATAAGTAAAAACATTGATACCTTTGTCCACACATTACTTAATATTCTGTCTGAGAACATACCTCTGGACCAACAGCAAACCATTAGGAATTTCACTGATACGATATTATCCCTTATTGAGCTAGTAGACAAATGCAGCAACAGCACAGTAGCCTGTGATAGTGCCATATCTGGTTTCGAAGAGTTGGCTATGAATGTGGTGAATACCATTATTGGTAATATAGGAAATGGAACACTTAATTTTAAGGTTTCCAATGAAACATTGATGGAATTAGGGAAACTAACCAATGTACAGATAGCGCTGATAAATAATATTTTTTCATTGTTTTGGAATTTGCAAAACAGTACTGACAATTTGTCTGGAGATCTAACCAACGTGTATCAAGATGTCCTTTCAGCAAGTCAACTCATTCTAAAGATCACTAAAGACTTAAATGCCAGCACTGTTCAATCAGACTTGGAGACGCTTAAGAATTACACACAGTTGATCAACATAATTCGAAATGTTACGTCCGCCAACAATGTAACAGAGAAGTTCCTCCAGATAATGAATTTATTGGAAGGCTTTCATTGTACAAACCAGACTTTGTTATGTATGGTAAATCTCACTTCTCACTTCTTAGATTTCCTGCAAACTTTACCACTTCCTCAAGCACTGATGGAACAAATATTGACGGCTTCTTCCATTGTTGAATATTGGTTGGGTGAAATAAACACTACTGCTGATGTCTATCAGCAGATGGTTTCTCTTTATGAGATTACAAGTGTTGCCTTACAGAATGATTCCACACTCCAAGCAATACTCTCAACATTAACAGATATTTCGAAGATCGTTCAGGCTATAAAGACAGGCAACACCTCTGTGTCCATTGTGGAAGACTTCATAATCAATATTTTTAAGATGTTAGAAGAAGGCAACCTCCTTAACTCATCTACAAGTCACATTAACGTGGCACAGTTAGAAAATGTGCTAACTCAAATCAAGATCATAGAATGGTACATTGTGAATATAAAGAATCAGACAGAAAACGGTAATATATCTAGTGATCCATATGCTCTGTATAGATTGATACAAATATCACTGACAGATATAGTGGCAATTATGGAAAACTGGGGTGGGTTCTCCAATACATCTAACTTGTCATCTGAAATAGAGAAACTGATTCAATTATTGATCACAAATGAGACAAGAGCAATGAGCCAGCTAGAAAATTTGATTCATTTATCAGATATCCTCCAACAGATCAACTCAGTTGAAGGTCCCGAGTTTACAACAATCTGGCAAATTATCAATGAACTTATGGCTGGAGAGATGAATCTGACACAAATAGATGAGATAGTAAAAGTTGTGCAGACTGCTATTACATCACAAAATATCACAGAGGGGGCAGAAATTTTCCAACTTTATAATCTCTTATTTGGGATTCTTAACCAAACTTATTCCACTGGAAACTTGAATTTCGCACAGCTTTGGCAGTCTTCTCTGGAGTCATTCCTAGAAATGGACTGCCACAGTGTTTCCAACATATCTACTGCTATATATAAAATAATATTGAGTAACATCAACCAGACGAGTCCATGGATGGATGAAATGTTTGTCTCAAACTTTACTCTGAATGTCTGTGGCTTATTGCATTGGAATAACTCACTGGATGACTGGGTTACTTTGCTCCGAACCTCCAGAGAGCTGATATCCTATGTGATCCCTCTTGTACCTGATAGCATGAGCAAATATTTCAGTACAGCAGAATACATCCTTGTGGTGGCTACAGAACTTGTTGCAGAACCAGATTTAACACAAACCAACATAATGAATATTCTGAACGTTGCACCAGTCATCAATGAACTCTTCAATAACAGCGCAATGGACTGGGTACAAAATGGGACTTTCAAGAAGCTTTTGTCTTTCTTATGGGATCTGGCTTGGACTTCATCCTCTCCCAAAGAAGTTCTACTCCTCAAAGTGCAAAATTTCACCTTTACTATGATACAAGATTTGCAAGATATGCTTAAGACACAACCTGCCTCTCCGTATAATGACTGGCTGTTATTTGCATTGGAAGTGGTGGAAGCTATTATGAATAGCACACAAGTGCCATCTACTGAAGAGAGGTAAGTGCATTCATCAATGTCTATGAACTCTAAGCAATATTTTAAATGTCATAGGAACATACAGTAAAAAACAACTGGTTTTATTGATTAATAAAATTATCATTTTATACTGAAAATTAGAGTTGAGCTCAAACCACAAGAGTCTTAGTGGCCCATGACCACAGCTAAAACCGCAATGGAGGGGAAGTAGCCGGATAGCCTGATTTTTCATATAAGTTCCCCTGGCACTTTGACTAATGGACTTGGTAGACTGTGAGTATGTGTAACAGCCGGGATAGTGGATCCACTGGACCACCTCAAGCGGTGGCAACAACCGCGCCAGGGAGCGGAGTCTAAGTAGGTTCCGGTATTCACCAGAGCCCGCCGCAAAGCGGGATGGACTTGCTGCGGCGGGGGTCCTATCAGGTCGCTACCCCTGACGCGGCGGGCTTGCGGTGGCAGCCGAGGTGCAGCGAAGTACAGAATCGAGAGGCGGGAACCGTAGTCGTGGGCAGGCGGGAAGGTCAGGGCAGGCGGCAGAGATTCAGAAGTCGATAAACGTAGCAAGAGGTCAGGTACACGGCAAGGCAAGAAGATACTTAGGAACGCTTTCTCTAAGGCTCGGGGCAACATAGATCCAGCAAGGAAGTCCCGTGGACCTCACCAATAAATAGGGGCGGCGCATGGCAACCGGCCAATTATCGGTGCCCTGGCCCTTTAAATTTACATGAATGAGCGCGCGCCCTAGGGAACGGGCCTCGGCCGGCAGGGGATGCGGATAGAGCAGGACCGCGGTTAGGTGAGTGACGAGTGTGCCCGTGGCCCGTCCCGCGGCCAGCAGCGCGACCCGTCCCGGGCAGGGACCCCGGGGAGGATGCAGGGGTGCGCCTGCAGCTCGCAGGCCGGAGCACGGCGCCGCTCGTTACAGTACCCCCCCCTTAGGTCTCCCCCTCTTCTTAGGCTGAAGAAACCTGCGGACCAGGTCCTGGTTCAAGATATTAGACTCTGGTTCCCAGGACCTCTCCTCGGGACCGAAGCCCCTCCACTCAACCAGGAAGAACCATTTACCCCTGATGGTCTTCATGGCCAGGATGTCCTTAAAGGGGTTGTCTCGCTACAAAGAATAGCTTTCAAATTGTAGGGAACACAAAATAAAGACATTTTCCAAATATATTGCATTGTTCCTCTGTTTTCCCTAAAGAGATACAAGTGAATTTATTACCTCTGTGGCTATTTCAGTTCCCTCAGTAACCAACCTGTAAACAAATCTCCTGGGGCTGTTTGTTCAATGAGATAACAGAGAGTGAGTCATCACACAGGTCAGCAGTGTCAGTCAGTGTCCTGTGCTGCCAGACAGTAAAAAGCTTGATTTATCTCAAGTAAACAGCTCTGTAATTAGGGCTTTTGTTTTGGGGATCAGATAAGAAGTCCTTCGAGTAGTTTGAGAAGCTAATCTAATCTAATTAGCATCTGAAAGCACAACCTAGCTGTACAAGCAGGAGCTTATGCAAATTAGTATGAACCAGGAAGTGACAGAGAATTTCTTTCATGCATTCTTTGAAACCCTGTGGGGAGACAACTCCTTTAACTTCAAACACATCGGAGGACTCTACCACTGGGGATGGAGACGCACTCTTCTGAGAGAACCGGTTCAAGACCAGGGGCTCTAGGAGGGAGACGTGGAAGGCGTTAGGAATCCGGAAGGTCAGAAGGTCCGTGATGATGTCCATGCCTATGTGTGTCCATGGGGACTCTGGAACGGGCAGAGGGACTAAGAGGCCCGTGAGCCTATGGCGTGGGACCTTGTTCCGGGTACGTGACACAGGAGAGAACAAAGTCCTTGATGTCCTGGAGCAGGGTTGGCCACCAGTAGCGCCATGAGATAAGGGCGTGGGACTTCCGTACCCCGGGGTGACCGGCCAGAAGAGAACTCCAAAATTCTCCGCCTGAGCGTCGGACGAACATAGGTTTTGCCCGGTGGTACACTCCGAAGATCCACAGGAGCCGCGTGGATCAGCCGTTCGGGAGCAATAATGTGCTGGGACACTGGTTCTTCTCCGGTAACGTCAGAGGCACGGGAGAGGGCATCCACCTTGAAGTTCTTTTCTACCGGCCGGAAGTGAATCTTGAAGTCAAACCGGGAGAAAAAGAGTGACTACCTGGCCTGGCGAGGATTCAAACGCTGGGCCGTCTGGAGGTACTGAAGATTCTTGTGGTCTGTGAAGACGTCAAATGGATGTCGGGCTCCCTCCAGCAAATGTCACCACTCCTCCAGAGCCAGTTTGATGGCCAAAAGCTCCCGATCTCCTATGGCATAGTTACGTTCCGCCGGCGAGAAGGTCGTCGAAAAGAAACCGTAAGTGAGTGTCTTGCCCTTGGGACCCTTCTGTGTAAGAATGGCCCCTGCACCTTCTCTAAAGAGAAGGGCTTCTCCGGATCTGGTCGGACCAATATAGGTGGGGAGGCAAACACTGTCTTTAATTAGACGAATGCTTTCTCGGCTGCCGGGGGGCCAATATTTCGGACTTGCGTTCTTCCTAATAAGGGCCACGATGGGAGCCACCAAAGTAGAGAAATGGGGAATGAATTGCCGGTAGTAGTTGGCGAACCCCAGGAGGCGTTGTATACAGGGCCGCCAACAGAAATTTCAGGGCCCCATACAGCTGAAGCACCTGGGCCCCCCCATGTAAACCCCGCCCCCAGCAACCCGATCGCCCCGCCCCCAGCAAAAAAACGGCCTCTCGGACATAAACGCGCCCATTTTACCACATAATACAGTGTGCAAAAAAGAACTGTATTGTGTAGTACAATAGCAAGTGAGTCACATGTCTGTCTGTCTCACACATCATAGACACAGGGCTAAGTAGCTCCATCCATATCCCCACCAGCCCACATACAATATCCGCTCCCCCCACCAGCCCACATACAATATCCGCTCCCCCCACCAGCCCACATACAATATCCGCTCCCCCCACCAGCCCACATACAATATCCGCTCCCCCACCAGCCCACATACAATATCCGCTCCCCCCACCAGCCCACATACAATATCCACCCCCCACCAGCCCACATACAATATTCCCCCACCAGCCCACATACAATATCCACCCCCCACCAGCCCACATACAATATCCACCCCACCAGCCCACATACACTATCCCCCTCCATGTTTCCCTTGGTCACGCACCTCACCACCTCTAAAATAAACACCAGCAAGAAAGTAAGTGTACCTCCTATCACAGGGTCAATCAGGGACACATGTACGCTGGCATTATACCAGCGCCGACATAACCTACAACACCACCACATAGAGGTCCAACACCAGCTCAGGTATAACCTACTACACCGCAATATAGAGACCACAGAGAGGTCAGATACCAGCTCAGGTATAACCTACAACACTGCCAAATAGAGACTACATAGAGGTCAGACACCAGCTCAGGTACAACCTACAACATCACACATAGACACCACATAAAGGTCAGACACCAGCTCAGGTATAACCTACAACACCACCATATAGAGATATCCTATAGACCATAATAGAGGTCAGACACCAGCTCAGGTATAACCTACAGCACCACCATATAGAGACCACATAGAGGTCAGACACCAGCTCAGGTATAACCTACAACACCGCCATATAGAGAGCACATAGAGGTCAGACACCTGTTCAGGTATAACCTACAACCCCACCATATAGAGACCACATAGATTGCAGACACCAGCTCAGGTACAACCTACAGCACTGCCATATAGAGACCACATAGAGGTCAGACACCAGCTCAGGTATAACCTACAACACCACCACATAGAGGTCAGACACCAGCTCAGGTTACATCACATTACAGTGAATACAGCACTGATCCAATATAGAAGCAAAATAACCGCTGAAATCAGGGACTCACCAGAGACGTCATATCTGAGGAGTCGTTCTCTTCTCTTGAGTCGTTCTTATTCCCTTTTCTTCTGCATCCATTCCACACCAACAAGATGACTTGTCCCGGCCACAACTCATCCCTGCAGAAATTACACACAAAAATTATAAACCTCAAATTTCATGCATTTCTTTACCTATTCCCACCTCTGTACAAACTTCCCAGGGGTGGGAGAGCGGGTACAAGCCATAACTTACAGGTCTAGTATCCTAAGGGGTTGGAGGGTGGGGAGAGGACTAACCCCCCTGGAGATAATGCTACAGCTATGGGCTGCTCCCCTAACAATTATATTACCAGGTAGGTAGGCAAATGGGCAGGGCCCCAGGTAATTAGATAGGCCCTATTTAGGTAGGTAGACACCCGCCGGATAAGTTGGTAGGCCAGCCCCAGGTAGGTTGGTGGGTACCTAGCCATGAGTCCCCTTTAGTTTGTAGGCGGTCAGGGCCCTCCTTTAGAGGTTAGGTAGAGTCCAGGGACCCCTTTAGAGGTTAGGCAGAGTCAGGGCCCCCCTTAATAGTTTAGGCAGCATCAGGGTCCCCTTTAGAGGTTAGGCAGCGTCAGGGCCCCCTTTAGAGGTTAGGCAGCAGCAGGGCCCGCCTTTTGTTGTAGGCAGCAGCAGGGCCCCCTTTAGTTGTAGGCAGCAGCAGGGCCCCCTTTAGTTGTAGGCCGCAGCCAGGGCCCCCTTTAGTTGTAGGCCGCAGCCAGGGCCCCCTTTAGTTGTAGGCAGCAGCCAGGGCCCCCTTTAGATATAGGCAGCAGCCAGGGCCCCCCTTTATATATAGGCACGCATTTCAGGGCCCCCTTTAGATATAGGCAGCAGTCAGGGCCCCCTTTAGATATAGGCAGCAGTCAGGGCCCCTTTAGATATAGGCAGCAGCCAGGGCCCCCTTTAGATATAGGCAGCAGCCAGGGCCCCCCTTTAGATATAGGCAGCAGTCAGGGCCCCCTTTGATATAGGCAGCAGTCAGGGCCCCCTTTAGATATAGGCAGCAGCCAGGGCCCCCTTTAGTTGTAGGCAGCAGCCAGGGCCCCCTTTAGATATAGGCAGCAGTCAGGGCCCCCTTAAGATCTAGGCAGCAGTCAGGGCAACCTTTAGTTTTAGGCAGCAGTCAGGACCCCCTTTAGTTGTAGGCAGCAGCAGGGCCCCCCTTTAGATATAGGCAGCAGCCAGGGCCCCCTTTAGTTGTAGGCAGCAGCAGGGCCCCCCTTTAGATTTAGGCAGCAGTCAGGGCCCCCTTATATATAAAAAAAAAAACAAATCAGCCACTTACCTGGCTCCGGCTCCCGCTCCCGGTCGCTCCGTGCTCCCACCGGCTCCTGCCGCCCTGCATAGGCGGCGCGGTGAAGTGACGTCACCGTGCCGCCTACGTCAGCGTAGGGGCGGCGCCCGGCAGGCTGAAGACCTAACGCCTTCAGCCTGCCGGGGAGATCAGCGGAGTGCAGCGCTAGTGGCGCTGTGCTCCGCTGACACCGCGCAGCCTCGGGAGTCGGGGACATCAGTCCCCAACTCCCGGGCCGGTCTCTGAGCGCTCGGGACGCGGGGCCCGGGCGTTCAGAGACCGGATGCGCGGCCGGGCCCCGGGGAGTGACGGCACTGCCTCTGGGGCCCGAAGGAGCTCGGGGCCCACACTGTGGGCCAGGCGGAGCCTGGTTTGGCGGCTGCGCCGCCGGGCCCCGCTCTGCCGTGAGGAATAAGGGGGGCCCGCTTGCCGCGGGCCCCCTTATTCCACCGGGCCCCATACGGGAGTACCGGTTGTACCCCCTGTATGGCGGCCCTGGTTGTATAGCCTGAAGACCGACAGCTCGTGGCCACTGCTGGATCGCAGAGAGTTTAGCCGGGTCCATCTGTAGACCTCGATCGGAGACAATGTACCCGAGGAATGGGAGACTGGCCTGGTGGAACCGACACTTCTCCAGCTTGGCATATAGTCGGTTGTTACGCAGTCGTAGTAGAACCTGGAGCACCTGTGCCCGATGGGTCTGCATGTCTGGAGAGAAGATCAGGATATCGTCTAGATACACTATGACGCAGATGTAAATGAGGTCCCTGAAGACGTCATTGACAAACTCCTGGAATACAGCAGGAGCGTTGCATCACGAGATACTCAAAATGCCCGTCACGAGTATTGAATGCCGTCTTCCACTCGTCCCCTTCACGAATTCTGATAAGGTTGTAGGCCCCCCTTAGGTCCAACTTGGAGAACACCTTGGCTCCCCGGAGCCGGTCGAAGAGCTCAGCGATCAGTGGTAGGGGATAGCGATTCTTCACCGTGATCTTGTTTAGCCCTCTGTAATCAATGCACGGACGAAGTGAGCCATCCTTCTTCTGCACAAAGAAGAACCCGGCACTGGCTGGAGAGGAAGATTTGCGAATAAAGCCTTTCTGCAGGTTCTCCTGGATATAAGCCGACATGGCCTGAGTCTCAGGTATGGACAGCGGGTAGACCCTTCCCCGCGGGGGGCTGGTTCCGGGGAGAAGGTCAAATGGACAGTCATACGGTCGATGGGGCAGCAACGTCTCAGCCTGTTTCTCTGAGAATACGTCCCCAAAGTCCAGGTACTCCGCTGGCAGGCCAGGCAGGGGCTTGAAAGACGACTGTGGAGAGGAGGTGGGCACCGGGCGTGGTGCCACCAAACAGAGGTCCTGACACTCCGACCCCAACGGAGGACCTCACCTGTCTTCCAGTCCAGCGCAGGGGCGTGACGTTGCAGCCAGGGTAGCCCCAACAGGATCGCCGAGGAAGCACGAGGCAGAATGTGAAAGGAGATCCTCTCCTTGTGCAAGACCCCTACACGGAGAGACACTGGCCGGGTTACGTACTGTATGGAGTCGCTAAGGAGCTCCCCACTGACGGAAGAGATAAGCAGGGGCTTCTCCAGGCGGATCACTGGCAAGCGGTAACGGGACACCAAGGAGGCATGAATAAAGTTCCGTGTTCGGGGTCGCACCTAGGAGCCGTAGGAGAGGCGTCCCTAGGTGCTAACTCTTCCTCTCCACGATTGATGTTGCCAGTGGAAGTAACTACGGATGCCGGTCTACCATTCCGGGTCCCTGCCTTCCTGGACCTCGGCCAGCAGGGGATGCGGACAGAGCAGGAACGCGGTTAGGTGAGTGACGAGTGCGCCCGTGGCCCATCCCCGTGGCGGCGCCGCTCGTTACAGTATGGATGAAACATCACACATATTTAGATGGGCAAATTGTATTGCCATTCAGGCCAAGATATACATAAAAAAATTAAACATCTCATCAGTTTTGGTATCCTAGAACATCTCAAGGTATTGCTTCAGAGCTGCCGTGAGAAGTGTTATACATTCTTATAGTGGCTACAATGTATTTCACCCTTTTGCAAGGCGATGATATAGATCCTGACAGGTACTTTAGGCCCTGACAGGGACAGTGTCACAATAGACTCAAACTCTTCCCCATAATTGGCTTGATAAAAGTATGACTCTTTGGAAAATCCAAGGTCAATGAACTCTACCAACTTCTGAGGTTTCCCTTATGCTGACTCCCATCCTGATCCATAATAGGCATAGGAACAGATTGTGGATCAGCATCAACATCACAAAATTACAAATCCAGATTCAAATGCATCAGATCTTCTCCAGTGAGTGAGCCCCACCGTGTCTTCAAAACATAGCAGTAAATAATCCTTGAGGCATTAACATCTTCAAAACAACTGACTGCTTGAGAAAGGTTCTTTTATACTGTCCAATCCTGAAGTGTTTTAGGATATGGGACAATCATGTCACATATCCTAAAACATTTTGGCTGCCATCAATCGCTACTAGAGGGACTTTAACAAAGCTGCATGTGTAAGGCTAGTTGTATACATTCATATGTAGTGAGCACCTTCTAGTGGAGACTGTAGGCAGGTAAAATGCTAAGCTGCGTGAAGGGAAGGAAGGGATTTTGAGTGCTGTCAGAATAAGGGAGCTCCAGCTATCTATAATGAGCTCCAAAGGAGCTCCAACACACACACATACACACACACGCACATATATATAGAAGGCAATCTCATCAAAAGCAATTATAAAGTCCAAACAAAAGATGACACACAATTGTCTGCAATGAGAATAACCAGAGCTGGCATATCCACAACTTAATATACAGACTAGTGTATAAAAACTAATAATAAGGTACCCCAAAAATACCGCAAGAATACTATATAGGATGCTAGACATATGTATCAGTTTTTACACAATTTGGGTGACATATATGAAATTTGGCGTGTTAACGGCAAATTGCATGCGCATAATAATAGTCTAGAATGTGCCTGATTTATGAACCCGCTCTACAGCGCGTCATAAATCAGGTGCACTTTAGCGCATGGTACGACATTTCTGGCTCAGGTATATCACTTTGAAAGTGTTTTACCTGTTCCAGCAGTAATGCGCCTAGAAATGCCGTTGTGAAGCTATAAATCTATAGCTTCGTACGGTTCTAGTGCGCCCCGCCTTCAGCACGCTCCCCAAAATCAGGCACATTACAAAGTGCCGCTTGCGCCCTGTAATGTGCCTGATAATGACGTGCAGGAGATTTAAACATGTAGTGAACAGGTCTGCGCCTGATATCGGGCTGAAAAGACGCCAGATATCTGGCGCAGCCCTGTTCATACATGCCGCCCTTTATGTCTACATTGATGAGGTCCAACACTAGTTTGTGCATCCTCATTATGACTGAAGTTAGATGAGCTGGAATCACATTTTTCCATTTATAGATTATCATTATCATTTAATCCTTAAAAGCAGATCACAGTTTAATTTTCAGGTAATATGCACTCTAAAGCCAATTACTTACATAGCAAACCTTTTTACTGTATGGGAAAATTTGGAATACTACTTCTGAATGAGACTGTTATTTAAAATATTAAATTACACAATATTAATCGCAGAGTTTGTTTGATGCCCATTAAAGTTAAAGGAGTGTTTGCACAATGTACTTTGATGGCATTTAGATATATCATCAAAATGTAATATGTGTTGGTCTGACTTGTCTCGGGAATAGGCCCCCAAAAGTATTGGCTCAAAATGGAGAGCGAGTCACACTTGAGCATCACTCTTCATTTTCAATAATAATAATGATATTTATTTAAATAGCCCCAACATGTTCTGCAACACTTTACAATTTAGAGGGTATAAGTACGGAGAAGGAAAACAAATGTTACACAGTTAAAAGCTAACTACAGATCAGACACAAGGTAAGAGGGCCCTGCTCCCAAGAGCTTACAATCTGCAAGTAAAATTTCATTACCTGACCGAGAATCAAACCGGGACTGCGGTGGTTAGGGTGCTGAATCCTAACCATTAGACTACCAGAGTACTGCCTAAATGTGACCATCTCTCCATCCTATTTTCAGAACCTGTTCCCGACAGTTATGTGGGTGCCAGAGGTGGGACCTGCGCCTATCAGTTTGACAGCATATCTTATTGATATGCCATCAAAGTGCATGATGGGAACCCTCCTTTAAATGCTATAACATAATTATTTTACTTTTTGTTTTCCAGTTTATTAAAACAAGTATGGGATTCATTTAAACAAAATGGCCTGGAGACCGTTATCATCTCAACAGTCAGAGATCTTGTCCTGAACAACAGTTCTGCCAGTTCTGAGAATGCAAAACTACTGGATCACCTGCTTCAGCTTGCATTCAATATCACAGATTCAGTCATATCTGGTATACCTCTGACCCTTAATACAAACACAACTATAAGTGTACTGCAGATGGCTCTGAGCAGTATTATGCAAACTTTTCTACCACTAAACAACCTTACACTGGAACCTGGTAGTGTCCAGACTGGGATGAACATGACAATGATTTTAAGCGATCTTCAATTATTATTGAACAGTATGATTACAATGCAGAGTCCAAATAATGCCACCAATATTGAAGATAACCTTTTCAGTCTTATTTCACAATATGCCCAAATTTTATCCAGTTCTAATAATACAGAATATATCAAGCTCTTCCTATATGCTCAAAACATATTCCATGAATTTTCCAAGAACACCACCATTACTGTTCAAGAACTTTCCACCATATTTGCTAATTATCTATCCATTTTTGCAGGATCTAACAATGAAACACGGGCATCTCTCTATGCCATCCTTAACATGTGGCAATATCTTAACAATCTGACAGTTGTGGAGTCCACCAACCTGAGAAACATCACAATAGAAATGCTACCGGTTTTCCAATCCCTACTGAATAAAAGTACCAATGTTAGTGAGCTAATGCATTGGTTTGTCAACGTTTTCACTGACGTTATACCAGTAGCAGAACAAGATGGGTTTCACAAAGTTGCAAATGCGACACAACACCTTATTGATGCTATGCAGACATGTAGTGCTAATACGGTGACCTGTCCTAATCTCATTGAAGGAATCCAGAACTTTGTTTCAGATGTAAGTCAGCTTGAAACATTTCTGCAAAACAGAAGCTCAGCAAATAGTTCTTTAATGCATTTTGGATTATATAATCAATCGCAGATCACCTTCATAAATAAAATATTTTTCTTACTTTCATATGCAATGGGACATGCATCTAATGTTTCATCAATCCAAAGTGGAGTCTATGAAGAAGTTCTTATGCTGAAAGATTGGATCCTTAGCACAACAAAGGAAGATAATCTGAATTTCACCATAACCTTTCCTCCTCAAACCATCATAGAAGTATTAAATTCCACCAACATCACCAACCTTCTACTACAAGTAGAAAATGTTCTTCAAACTTCTACCTGTACCAACCAGACTGATGAAGATGAATTATTATGTAAATTAAAAGTGACCCTTCAGCTAACACACCTTCTAAACCAGTTGCCATTAGAGCACACAATTCATGGCAATTTGTCACTCATCTCTTCAATATTAGGACAATGGATAGTTAACTTTAATACTAGTATCTCAATCTACCAACAATTCATTGGCCTTTACAATGTAACAATTTTAACCCTTCAACACCAGCCTATACTGAAAGCAGTTAATGCGTCACTGGTTAATATAGTGCATGTGTTACATGAGATGGGTATATTGCAGAATAGTAGCATGAATGAAGCAGACATTGTCCCCAATATACTATCAGAGATAATACAACAGCTTGAGTCCAGTCCAAACATATACAACCTCTCCAATGTGTCCCAAAATAACATCAGTGAACTTCTAGAATCCATTCAACAGCAGTTGAATTTTGTTAATTGGTTGATGCTTCATGTAGAAAATCAGACAGGAAGTTTTGTCAACTCTTCAGGAGTCAACACCGTTTATACAATAGCAGAGTGGATGATTAATAATTATCAACAGATCAACATACTCATAAGAGACATCGTGTCAGTGGTCACTTCATTCAATGGTGTCTCCACCAATGAAACAATAGATGTTTTAAAGATACTGGTGGAAGATCTGCTGATAACATTCCTACCACAAACTGAAGATAAACAGCTGACAGAAACTTTAGAGATTGCGATAAATGTGACAAGGATTCTACTTGATGTTACAGGATCGGGCATGATCAATCAAATTCAGATGTTCATTAGCAATTTTCCAACATTTCAATCGGATATTTCCATTGATCCTACTAAATTACTCAGTCTTCTATCAGACATGAATTACACCGGCGTTATTGCTAAAATAGAAGAATTCATTAAATTCTTCATCACTTCCAATAATAGGCAACTCCTTGATGCACTGAAAATGTCCAATATTTTTGCTCAGATGAATAACACCATCAATGTTCAAGATCTTTCTGGCATTTTGGTGAAATATCTACAACTTTATCCAGAAAGCGCTTATGATGTAGAAAGTTCTCTAAAAGCCATCATGAACCTTGGGCAGTATCTGAACAATCTTACAAATGGACAGTCCAGTGATCCAAATATGACCGCTATACAAATGTTACCATTTTTAGAGTCCCACCTATTATTAAATGAGAACACCAATATAAGTGAAATCATGTCTTGGTTCGTCGGCATCATTTCTAGATACGTGCCACCTGAAGAACAAAACAGATTTGAAAAAACAGCAAATGCCAGCCTGCTTGTATTTAAGGCTATGGAGTCATGTGTCAATAATTCAGCGGCTTGCACGGATCTTATTAAAGGAATACAGAATTTTTTGGTAGATGTAGTCCAGCTTGATACATTCATATACAACAGAACCCTAGCAAATAACTCTCTTCAGCTTGAGTCTTATAATCAGTCACAAATTGACCTGATAAATAAACTTTTTATGATGATCTCATATGCAATGGGGCATTCGTACAATATTTCTACAAGCCAAAATGAAGTCTACGACATTTTCCTTACACTGAAAAACATGCTCCTCAATGAAACAGTTGAAGAAAACGTTAACGTCACCATTCATCTTTATCTTCAGGGCGTATCTGAAGTATTAACATCTGTCAACATTAGTCAAGTTCTTCTTCAGGTGGAAACTCTGCTCAGTGCATGTATTTGTACCAACCAGACTGACACAGAACCATTTTTGTGCAAATTAGATATGACGTTGCAAATTGTGCAGTTTCTTAGCCAGCTTCCACTAGACCAAACAACTCATGACAACATTTTGATCATCTCTTCAATAGTCAGACAATGGTTCAGTCAACTCAATAGAAATATGTCGACTTACCAACATCTCATTGAACTCTACAATGTGACTGTCTTAGCATTTGACCACCAGTTCACATTACAAGCAATAAACACCAATTTGGCAAATATAATGTATATACTGCATGACCTGGGTATTCTACAGAATGTTAGCTTGAATGAAACAGACATTGCTATGACCATTCTGTCGGAGATGATCCAGCTATTAAATTCTGGAGCTGACATGAACAATCTTTCCAGTGTCCTACAATATAACATCAGTGGAGCCATGGAGGCCATACAATCACAACTACAGACTATTGATTGGGTAATGCTACAAGTGGCAAAAACACAATGGAATTTTAATAGTTCTTTAACTGGAAATACAATATACTCAGTAGTTCAATGGATCCAAAGTAATGACCAACAAATTAGTCTGATTTTAAAACATGTTGAACTTATGATCAGTTCGTTAAATAACTTATTTAATTTGACAGATATGATAAATATATTCAATATGGTTATTCAGAATCAACAGATTCATAGCTTCATATATCAAATTGGAGGAGAAATTCAGAGCTTTACCAATATCTCATCAATTTGGAATCAATTGGATAAAAACATACAAACAGAGGCAGGAATTGCCTGGTTCCTATTACAAGAAATGGGAAGTGCCAATATCTCCTTGATTTTAACTTCTATAAATCATCTGCAACAGACTATACAAGATTTAAAGGGCATTGACTTTGCACAGTCATCTTACAATAATACCATCTCAGATAAAGTCTTCACAATAATCATGGAAGGGATGAAGATCCTTAATAACATTGAAGCTACCGGGACAATATCAAAAGAGGATATCTACCTAATGTACAACTTCACCTATCTATTAGTCCAGGATGAATGGACTTGGGTTCCATTTCAAAATATATCTGCAATGGAAGCTGAGCTTTTGGATGTCTTCTACTTAGCAATGACACCGTTTTTAGGAGGTGATGTTTCTCAGACTTACAGGGGAAACTGCACTGCTCAGGATGTTTTACAAATTCTGGTAAAGACCATATTTAAGAAAACCACCGTCAATCAGTCTCAGGAAGTGACAACATGTAACTGGCAGCTAATTTATAACAGTTCTGATGCCACCACAAGCAGCAGCCACACACTGGATGACATGATTTATCTGGCATTAGAAAGCTCCCCAGTATTCCACAGTGTATGTAGTAAAGACAATTTGCAACCACTGGCTGGAGAGATGTCCTGCTTAATACAAGTCTTGAAAATGTCCATGAGTGTCCTGGCAGAACTAAACAATATGTCAGGGTTCCAGGTACCTCTAATTCAGACTCTTAATGATAGTCTCAGCTTTATCTGCAGCAATATGCCTGATCACAATTCCACATTTCAGACAGAAACCCAGATAATGAAAAATCTTGAAGCCATATTTTTTAATCAGTCAAGCCCGGTCCACCTTCTCATTCAATTTATTATCCAACACCATAATTCCACCATTCAGAGTTCAGACTTACAACCAGGATGGACGCAAATATCAACCATCATCAAGACTTTACTTCCAACAAATGAATCCATTTACGGTCACATTTATAACCTCATTGAGACTGTAGCAAATTTGACATTACAGCCCAACTGGTTTAACTCTTGGCAGAACTTGGATAATAGTCTGTCCATGAATTGGACCGTGTCCAACATCAATTCATCTCTTTCTGTACTGGAAACCATGAAAAGAGCTGTTACTGTCATAGATGATGTCATGGGTGGAAAAGCACTCCAGATATATCAGACAATAGCTTCATTAGTGAGAAATCCTGCCTTTTCTGTACTCCTCTCTATTACCCCGACACAGCTGATTAACAGTACTATATCCTCTGAGGCAGAATGTGCAGCCATTGTAAATGCTGTGGCTAACTTTTCCAGCTCTGTAGGGTCAATATTCAATCAAACACAATCAAACATAGAAGAATTACTATCTAACTATGGTTTACTGGTCTGTAATACACTTTATATACAATCAGCAAATTACTCCTGGACATCAAAGTTGGAAGTCATTAATAATATTTTATCAAAAGTAGTAAATTACGTACCTGCAGAAATGACCGGTTACTTGACTGCTACCGAGAAGATCATTTCATTTCTCTATGAAATCTTTCAGTCTCCCAATATCTCCCAGGAGAATTTATTAAATAGCATTTATGAACTATTTATCCAAGAATTGAGGATTTTTGGTAATACTTCAATTATAGTAGACTGGTTGGAAAAAATTCCTATACGTAACATAACCTCTGTTGTGTTCAGTTCTGGCAACATGACTACATTTGATCAAGCTCTCATTTTAGAAACAAATCTTTTGCAATTGCTGTCAAGAAGTCTCAACGCTACATCATATTCACAAGGAGTGTCAATCGTATCCGATTCCCTCATAAATATGACCAACCATATCAGCAACTTCACTGGAAGCAGTGGAACAGCTCAACAGTAAGTATATCCTGGATTGTGGAATTAGGCATATTTTTAAAAAAATTGCACTTAAAAACTGTTAAAATTTCACTGAGATAGAGTCTATTGCTTGAAGGGTCTATAGGGTATGTTCACACAGCTGATTTGGTTGCAGAAAATTAAACTCAAAAGCGCTCTTTCAGACAGCGTTTTGATGAGGTTTTGCAGCACTATTTCAGACGAGGTTTTGACGAGGTTCTGAGGAAGTTTTGAATGAGGCTTTCAAGACTGTTTTCACCCATACAAATTAATAGTCAGGACAAAAACGAGCCGAAAACGCTTCTAAAACGCAACAAGGTTTTGGACGACGTTTTGAGCCTCTCCATTGATTTCTATGGGGATTTTCAGCATTGAAAATGCTTCAAGAATTTACATGACAATTATTTTTCAGCGACCAAAACAGCTTCCAAAGAAAGAATGATATATGACATAACCCCCTATCAGAATAAGCTTTCACTAAATAAAGAAAAAGGGTTAAAATTTAACTTTTGATTATATATTCTTAAAAAAATATGAATACCTCCTCATTAAGGAAATAGAAATTTCAAATATTACAAAAAGTGCAACATTTAGGTTGCAGGAAACAAAGCAATCAGGGTGCTGCCAAGAGACACCATATCTAAAAATGCAATTTCTGGCAAAACATTAAAGAAACGTGGAAAGTTCTACTTACAATACAGTCCATTCTTTAATCCATATTGTTTTCAACACCAAGAATAAGGGATTATGTCTAAGGTGCAGAAACACCATATTAAACCCTGCCTGTGCAGCTGGGGTACTGAACCAAAAAGAGCGCCCCTACCCTATACCACATAGCTGGGGTCAACAAAGGAACAGTTGTTGGGATCCTACGTTGACGCCAGCAATGTGGTGATTTTGGTGATGCTTATATGCTCACTTGCCCATTGGGAATAATGTGGCGCACAGGGATAACTAAGGTGACCCTACTAGACTGGGAGAGCTCTTTTCGGGGCGGTACCCCCGCTGTACAGACAGGGTATAATAGGCTGTTTCTGTGCCTTACCTGGCTCATAATCTCTTATTCTTTTGAATTGTTGGATTGTTATTTTTCTTCAGTGGTGCGACATCAGGACGTTGAAAACAATATGGATTAAAGAAAGGACAGTATTGTAAATAAAACTGTCCGGGTTTCTTTAATGTTTTGCCTGGAATTGCATCTATATATATATATATATATATTATGCTATTTGAAATTTCTATTTTGTTAATGAGAGGGTATTCATATTTTTTAAAGAGTATTAAATTAAAAGTTACATTTTAACCCTTAATTCAGTGAAAGTTTAAAATGCCATTGCACACTATGGTGGGAAGCCCTCTGAAATATTGTAAAATTGTTATAAAACTATTGCACATGATTTTACACTGCCTTTTGCCTTCAGTTCTACATAGTGGTATATACAAGGCTATTTTCTTATAGATTCCTTCATAATCCTTGCGAAATAAAAATGTGGCATTCCATGTTATTGAGGTATCCTTACTCATGAGACCTGCTTCTAGAGTAGGCTATCCTTGTATTAAGTTTCTCTTTGAAGCCTCAGCACAGAAGCACATGGGGGAGTTTGGGTCCATACTGCATGAATTTTGCTTAATAGTTCAAGCGAACATTAAACTAGCAACAAATTAATCAAAACGCATTTTATAACTTTGCAGAATAATTACTGATGATGATGTGATGCTTTATTATCTTTTGCAGACTTTCAAATGCCATTACAAAATTCACAGTTTCTGCGCAGATTTCTTCATTGACAGCACCTTATGGAAGTGTCATGAACTGTGTGAAAAATGTGGCTGACAACCTTACCGATCATCAAGCGGGTATAGTGAATGTCACTTTATAGCCAGCATTTTAATGTTTTCAGCCATTCATTGTTTTAACTTAAAATAGTTTTGGCACTAAAGTATAATAAATAGCTCCAGTCGACAACACGGGAAAACCACTAATTAAGCAGGATTCTGTAATGCAATATAGATTTTTCTGCAATTAATGCACTTACTGAGGGTTTGAGAATATGCACGAAAGAACTGTTTTCAGTATGGATTTTCTTCTTGTAAAGTCTCTTATTAATCATCTTATCTTCTTTAGGGCACCTTGGCATGGCAATTCAAGATCTGTTTACTCTAAACAAAGAATTAGCAAAAGGATCAATGACTCCCGAGTTACTCAACCAAAAGGCATGTTGTCTACATATATTTATTTTAAAGCCACGTCATACCATATTGCATACAGCAATATACTATAACATTTTGTTCATTGATATGTGGCCTCTACAATCCTCTGCTTGAATGGCCTTATGCAGGGGCATAGCTTTAGAAGTTTAAAGGGGTTTTATCATTACATTAAATGGTCTTCAGGGGACCATTTGCAATTGGCTGTCTTGTTTTCACTGTCTCCCTTATCTTCGTTTTCTGTAAACACTGTTCCCCAGTGCCAGTCGGATTCCACCTCCTTTCATGTAATTGGCTGACGGCTCTACTAATTTACATTCTCTCTGCCCCCCACCCCTTGGTCGTATTCACGGGAGCGTGCATTCCTGCCTCTCTCACTCAGAATAAGGGGCCCGCAACATTTCACTCTGCACAGCCAGCAGTTGCACAGTAACACTGCAGTTGCTTCTACAATCAGAAAACAGTAATATTGTGCTCGGTGCCTAATGCTGCTGCGTGTAAACATAGAAGTGAGACAGATCTGTGCTGCTCTGGATGAGTTCATAGAAGTCTGGATTCAACTGTAACAAACCTCTAGCTGTGAGAGGAGAAGAGATCGGTGCTCTGAGTTCATAGAAGACTGTCTAGACTGAATGCAGGGCTGTGGTATGTACTCAAGCAGCTCTTACAAAATAAAACTGCATAGGGAGAGGAATGACACAGTGACATGTGGACGGGGGGGAGGGGAAGAGCAGGGATGTGCTATCCCCTCCCACTGATCTCAAACAAAAACATACTGACTGGAGAGCAAGCATGAACAGTGAAGGGGGGATGATGTCATCCCCCTTCAGTTACGAAACACCCAGCTGGGAGGGGAAGAAACATCCCTGGATTTGAGTAGCTGAGAAACTGAAAGTACAATGAAACAGACAAACTGAATTCCCTTTAAGAGATAGGATGTACTCAAGTAATTAAGGGGCCTCATTGTTGCATTTGCCACATTAGAAGACACCAGTATTTAAAAATGGCCCAGTGATAGGTTGGGTGCTGTTACATATTTTTAATTAGGAATCAGGAGTTTCCAGTTATTCCTCTGGTGAGAGAGAAACTTATAAGAAATTAAATAGTTACATAGTTAGTATGGTTGAATAAAGACATTTGTCTCTCAAGTTCGACCAAAGGTGGAGAGAAGATGTGGATGCAATGGAGAAGTATGGGTGGCTTTACAACTTTGTTTTCTATTATTAATATCAAGAGAAAAACTAACCCATTAGACACATACAAGTTAACCTAAAAAGCAAACACTTTCCTCCTGACACCAAGAGGCTATCAGCCTGTATCAAGATTCAAACCAAGAATACAATTTTACATATGTAAAAAACAAAACACCTATAGTGGCACAGAACCCATCACAAAAGCCCCTGGTTAATCCAAATCAGCAGAAACCACACAAGATTTTCATCAATAAATAAAAGTGACAACACGTCCTGAGAGCTCCAGCTGACCGGACAGAATGGAGCTCTTTGGAAATACATTGTCTCTCCTCCTCAGCAACGAAAGTCCAACATGGCTTTGCCGAACTGGAAAAGGACTAACGTTATGAATTATTATGAGAATCATAGAGGTCCTGCCCGTCAGAGTGAAGGCATTATTATCACTTGTTTGAAATCCCTTTTAAAAGGGTGTTCCCAATAAGAAACACAGCTTCATGAAATATGAGCTTCACACGTTGGCTCATAGCTAGCTACAAGCCGACTATGTAATTGAATGAAGACCCTTTTTCCATTAACTTCTATGGGAGTGCCAAATATAGCGTGAAAGCGCTCAGCTATATTCGGAACACCGATAGAAAAGAATGGGGAGGATGGCCACATGAGTTGACCTGTGAAGCGGTTATTTCTTCGTGGGAACCTCTTTAATGTTCTGTAATTTCTGCAGGCAAAACCCCTCTCTTTATCTACTAGTTTTTATTTACCATTAGTGATATTAAAATATTTTGTTACTCATGACATTTTTGCTTTCCTACAGATATATCAATTGCAGAACCTTACTGTTATACTCTGTGGACTGATTGGGTCAAACAATTCAGAGGCAAACTGCTACGCATCATGCCAGTACCTCACAATGCTTCAAGAGGCGGTTAATATCACAAGTGCAGGAATTCAGGTCATCCGGACAGCTCAAAGCTATGGTGTACCAACAATAATAACGCTACTAGAGGGCATATATCTGAGTATTGAGAATGAAGTAAACAAAATGGTGACTTCTATGTAAGTTAATGAACCCATCACATGGTATATATGTTATCATCACTATGCAGCTGTTTTATAATGTGTGCTATTAATATAAGACATGAGACTATTGGCGTTTTTAGAAAGTTAAGCACAGTGGTTACCATAATAGGGAGCCAGCTGAAGTTGGAATTATACACTAAGTCAATGAGCTTAAAGGGATTGTCTCATCTCAAAGTTTCATAGCATGCATGAATGAAATAATGCTGCTTTGCTCTGTCACTTCCTGGTCAAGCTGTCCATAATTAGCATATGAGCTCTGTGTATTCAGACTTCTCTGTTTATTATGTTTATTATCTTCTCTGAGGTCTGGAGAGGCTTCTGAGCTAATGTAAACAGTAGAGTAATTAGTCTATTGTCTGAAAGATCAGATAACACACAAGCTTTCACACTGCCTGCTGTGACTCCCTGCTATCAGATAGAACAAACAGCAGGGGAGAAAAGAGTACACAGGTCGGTCACACAAACACACAAGCGCGGCCAGATCAGCTCCTGTCAGCTACTGGTCATGTCTAATGTAAACTTTCAGGAAACTAAGGGGAACTGAGCAATGCTGTAGCTCTCACAGGCTTTACTTTTCGTAATGACATATATTTAGAAAAGTGATTAAATACCCATTTTGGAGGATCCCAGGTCGACATTACATCGTGGCAAAACCCCTTTAATGGGACACTTCCCCTTCTTCTATGCCTGATCTTTAAAAGTATTTCCTTGCATTCCCTTGCAATTTCCAGTGTTGCCTTGACTTGTCATTTGACCTTGCAACCAAGGTCTGTTGCCTATCCTGACCTTTGTCACAAAAACTCCACCTACCTCAACCCACTGTTTGTCTGACTACTCTAATCTGTTTTAGCAATGACCAAGCTGAGTATTTACTTTTTAATAACTGTATAAAATAGTAACAAAACCCCATTAAAGAGTATAGGAGGTAAATTTGAGGTTTAGATGTGTTAGAGACAGAGAGTAAGTTTTGTAAACTTTGGGAGCTCAACACAGGACGACACCCCTGACTAAGGGTTACATTAGAGACATCTTAGACTCTATTAAAAGGTGCAGTAAAAATATCATGTGTAAACATATTGAGTAGTTGAACCTACAAATGCCTGTGAGACTATGAGACAAGAATTCTGAACAAACAGTACTTTTTGAAAGTGTATGATAAGTTATTTTTAGAGACAACTTTGTAAGAGTTCTATATTTTAAAACCTTAGATAATAAAAGTTAGGAAAAGTTAGAAACCAGATTTTGTGATTCTGAATTACAATAAAACACTACTTTTATTTCAGGAGTGGACACTTCTGTAATTAATTCAACATATATCTAATTTTTTTTTCAGTCTCCCAGTAAACAACTTATCAAACATCACCTCGTTTCTAAACAGCTTTGCCAATATGACTAATAATACAAGTGCTGAAGCTAAAGGTATGTTCCAAATTAAAATAATTATTTTATACCATTGGTGGACTCAGAAGGATGTGGACAGGCTGTAAAAGTCCTGTTTTTTAAGACACTACAGTCATCATACATTTAAGTGGATAAAATGAATTTGAGGAACACTTATCACTTAAAGAGTTTATTTTATCATAGAAAAGCCTCTTAAGAATGTGGAAGCCACAGTAATTGGCTGATGTCGCTCCTAGTACCCCCAGGAAACAGCTAGAAGCATGGTCAGCCATGGTCAGCCAACCATTTAGTTTATAATGTAGTATCACATGGCGGCCATTCAGATGAATGTTCATTTTGTTATCCAAGGATAGCTCAACTTCACCAGAACAGAAGCGTATAGAGAGATCCCATAGCTGGGTTCCCCCTCTATGATGTCCATGTGCCTAATGAGCTTTGAGGCTATTTATCCTTCCTTGTGTGATAACCCTTTTAAACATTAACAAGTGTTGTAACTGACTAAGGCTAGGTTCACATATGTGTTAAAGGTTCCATTTGAAACCATCAAAAATAACAGAAGAAATCAGCACAGCTTACTGCGCTATTTTTTATGTTAAAATGATGGATAGCAGAACAGAAACCTGATGGACACCAGTGTCGTCTGTTGGGCACCATTGGTGTCCATCATGTAATAGAAGCTCAGAATGGAACCTCTGATGCAGTGAAGTAAACCTGGCCCAAGTTCTGTGGGCCTCTTTTGGCCATGTTACCACCTTTAGTTTAAGTGCTTATGTCACAACTTTTTAATACTATGTTTTCTGAACACGCTTTTTTAAGGTATATGAAAACCAAGACCTAAAGCATCAGTCTATTCCGTTTTTTATAACGTAAGCAGAAAGAGAGCAGCAGTTATAAAATAAAATGCATTACACAGGAAAATGCTCATTTACCATGCTTTTTACCTATATAGAACAGGTTACTCATTTCTCAGGAGTTCTTGACTATGCATGGGATACAAAGCAATAATAATAATAAAACATGTATTAATACTAACTTTAATTTAACTTTACTTTAACTTTTAGTAACTTTAAGAAGCCTATTCCGCAACAGCAGCCACGTTGAGGAGCAATTGGCACAAGTAGTCAACTTGAGTCAACCAACTATCACTGCACTGATGAGTGTGCAGATCCCAAGTAACAAAACTGATGTAAGTTTTTCTCTAACTTTTTTTTTATGAATATGTAATTACCTAACAAACAAAAAAATCTTGATGTCCGAATAAAAGACAAGATCATTTGACATAGATCGACAGTTAATAAGGAAAGAGAAGAAGGGCACTGTATTGTTTTATTTTATATCTATTATATGGTGGTATTGTTTGAGAACTATATGTTAGTAATATTTAAAGGGAACCTGTTAAAGTGATCTTATTTTCTGGCCTGCAGGCAGCATGATATAAAGCAGGAGGAGCTTAGGAGTCTGATGCATAATTTTGTAGCAAAAGATTGAGCAGAACTTGTGATCTATTCATTCAATTAACTGATTATTCTGGGTTAAGGAGTCCAGTAGGCAGTCTTATCATTGATTGACAACGTTCCTAGTACGAGGACACATACAGAGGAGGCTGTCAATCATTGATAAAACCGCCCACTGGACTCCTTAATCCACAACAAGCAGTAAATTAAATAAATAAATTACAAGCTCTGCTGAATCTTTAAAAAAAAAAAGGTATATATTAATTTTCTGGCATCCTTCTGTTCTATAACATACTGCCTGTAGATCAGATAGCATGAGTACACTGAGAGGTTCCCTTTAATCATGTTGTTATCTGATCACAGCATGGTGTTATTATTTAAGAACTGTTTGCTGGTATTATTTATATACTACATGGTCTTTTAATTAACACTATTGTGATTGTGCTACTTTTAATAATCTCATATGTAGAAGCTGTATAGTTCATATCCTTTATCTGTAGTCTGTTTTTAAGTAGTGTCCCTTCCCTCAAAAAAAAACCCTAGTTTTTTTTTATTTCACTAGGCCACTAGACCCTGATGTGGCCCTGCTTAGCGTGTCAACTCAAACCCTTTAACGAAGGACACTTGCATTTTTTGTTTGAGTCATTTATATTTATATTTTGTTCAAGGATGAAATGCTAAGCTAATGTGGTGCCTCTTAAAGTCTACTATCCTTTGGCCCTGTTCTCACACCGAAATTCACGTTATATATAATTTCTTCTGATGCAGATCTGTAAAAATGCAGAAGAAATATGCATGTTACTTAATTGACATGATTTGCACATAGATTCCCTGTCTACACAACACATTGTATCCAAATCTGTAAAGAAATCTGCCACATACAAAATGCAAATCAATGGCAGAACTCCACATGGCTTTGTGACACAGATACTAGACACATTTTTCTGAAAGAAAACTTTGTTTTGTGCACAGATCCTAAAGGTCTTAGGGTATGTTCACACGGCGTAATTGCAGCACGTACAGTACGCCGGGTGATCAGTGCATACTTCCGAAGCACGGGGGAACCGGCAGCCTGCTGGCCCCATTGACATGCATTACTCACGGCGCGTAATCGCCGCGCATAATTGACATGTCACTTATCTCCCCGCGCAAACAATATGATCGTATTGTACGCGCAGGGGCAAGAGGCTTAATCCATAGTTCTCTATGAGAGCTATGGATTACCGTAATTGTGGCGCGCATCTCGCTGCGTTTTAAGCACAAATATGCGGCAAAATGCACGCTGAATTTATGCCATGTGAACATACCCTTACATCACATGTGTATAGCAGACAGGACATATAGAAGAGGTATTTGACAAAGTAAATGTTAATCCTACCATTTAAACCTATTGGATTATTCTTAATCCGTATATTAGGTAACTGCTTTTAGTGGTATTAGTAATATATGTTTACTTGAGAAGAACCTACACATTAAGCATGTGAATTATTCTTCAGGTATCCTAATGATTGGTTCTTTTGGTACAGTTTTTCTATTGTACTTTTTATTTGTGTGTTTGACTGTAGATTTTAGACATTTAACTTTATATTGATAATCCTTTCATTCAGATTAGCGATTGGTTACTCACTCTATACAACTGTAGTACAAACCACTCTCTGGTGGCTGAACCATTGCAAGTATTTTGTAACCTGCCTCCAGAAAAAGGATACCAAATGTTCATAATATTTCTCCAGAACGTGGACATTTTTCAACTAACATACAGAGTAAGTGACACACAGTAAGAATATTCATGGATTATTGTATATATTTTATGTTTTTGTATAAACCTAGTCTTTAAAGGGGTTTTGCCACTGAGGCTGAGATGCAGGTTCGCCGAGAAAGGAACAGAGAAAATCCACAGTGGGCCCATGGGCATGCTGGGCCCCTAGTCAATGCAGGTCTGGGGCTGCTTTTATAGGAAAAAGGCAGAAATCAAAAGGCAGAATGCAGGAGTCATGTGCTGTATGTTCAGTCATGTACAGTAGTAGTAGAATGGGCCCCACGAATAAACTCCACTGACGTGCCCCAAGAATCAACTCCACTGGTTGGCTTCAAGAATCAACTTCAATAGTGGGCCGTATGGAACCATGTTTGACACTGCATGTCCAGAGTGTTATAGACAAACAGATGGTGGTTGACATTATGGAAAGATATGTTTCATGTGAAGGTATTAAGTGGTATGTCTTCTTCTCTTGCAGATGGTGGTTCCATCTACATGGCAAACAAGCATTGAAGTTATCATGACTGCAATGAACAGTTTGATTGAGAAAATGGATGGGATCTTTTCAACCTTGCCTCCACTACAAGAGTTAAATACACTGTTAGACACAATAAAGACACTTTTTGGTGTAGAGATTAGCTCAACTAGCTCAACTAGCTCAACTAGTGGCTCAACCAATTCAACAAGCTCAACTGGCGGCTCAACCAATTCAAACAGCTCAACTGGCGGCTCAACCAATTCAACCAGCTCAACTGGCGGCTCAACCAATTCAACCAGCTCAACTGGTGGCTCAACCAACTCATCCAGGAGGAAAAGAAGTGTGGTATGTTTATATAGCGCTAACCATCAGATATCTCAAATGACACCTGGAAGGGTATGGCAGCTGGTTTACCCATCAGTCTTAATAATAAGTGGATTCTGGTCCTGTTTCAGTTTCTATTTAGTGTTACTTTTCCTTGAAGCATATGGACATTAAAAGAACTCACTCACTGGGGTTTCTATAAAGACTCCAAACTCTATACCTGAACCAATCTTGTCCTCTATTTGACATGTCATAATATAGAATTATAAACCTTTTAAGACCCAAATGTTATAAGTAAAAAGACTACAAGCTGAGCAATGCTTTAACTATAGTATTTCAATTAACTGTTATAATAGATTTTATTTTTTAAAGGATCTATTCACTTGTTAAACAATTTTACTATTGCTCTAATTCATCTAAAATAAAAAAAATGTCAATGGTCATTATTAAAAGCATTCTACCTTTTGGTGTCTAAAACGCCTATGCAGTCCTTTGTCTATGGCTACAATACAGACTACATACAAACCTTAAGCTCTGTATAGTCTAACTATCTTCTATATATCCCCCACATGCTCACATTAATTATGAAAGATAGCAATAGGTACAGAACAGACAGAAAGTAGTATGAATGCAAGATCAGACTACACAAGGCTTGTTTGTAGTCTGTAACCATGGGAACATATGAGTTTTCATATGAGCCACAGACACAAAATGTTAGATGTTTTTAACCAGGGTTATTTGTGCAGTTGCTGGCTTTCTATTTTTAGGTGCCAATGGTCCTTTATTAAAGGGGTTGTCTCATCTCAAAGTTTCATAGGATGCATGAATGAAATAATGCTGCTTTGCTCTGTCACTTCCTGGTCAAGCTGTCTGTAATTAGCATATGAGCTCCATGTATTCAGACTTCTCTGTTTATTAGTCTAGATTAAATAAATTACCTTCAGGTCCAGAGAAGCTTCTGAGCTAATGTAAACAGTAGAGTAATTACTGTCTTTTGTCTGAAAGATCAGATAACACACAAGCTCTAACACTTCTGGCCACAACCTGTGTGATGAAGTCACTCCCTGCTATCAGATAAAACTAACAGCAGGGGGGGAGAAGTACACAGTGCAGTCACTTGGGGAACCAGAGAGAGCACAGAAGGTGATAAAATCACTTGTAGCGCCTTAACAAAAAAAGATGAACAAAGCAATATATTTGAAAATGTCTTCATTTAGTGTTCCCTACATTTTGAAAGCTATTCTTTGTAGTGAGACAAGCCCTTTAAGTATTGTTATATACTTTCCTCTTTGCAGGATACTCCAGAGTCTCAAAGTACCCGAGCTGCAATGCCCTCCTTTACTGATATCACAAAACTTCTGTGTAATGGGAACTACAGCGCACTTTTCTTGCTATACCCTGCCCTAGTGCAGTCATCTACACAGAAACTGAGCGGGAGAGCCCAATCACTTGACCAGTTATATGGCATACCTAACAACAGTAAGTCCTGACTACACAATTCATAACATGTGTTCACCAGTTTCTTTTCTTTACATCTAATTAATGATTATTCTATTTTTTTCAGGCCAATTCTGTTTAAACTTATTCACAAATCTTGTTAAAACAACTAATGGAGCCAGTTACTGGATGTTACTGAAGCCGGTGTTATATGGAAAAATTCTTTACTCGCCACACACCGCTGAAACTGAGAAGATAATGGCTAAGGTATTAAACCAGTGTAACTTAGCCACACAATAGCCACATATATGAGGCAGCGCACAAAAGTTATTTAGGGTGCAGAAACAAAAATAAATTGTATTGAAACTCCTAAGATGTTTTGTAAAGTATTATGATCACTTTATTATTGGACATATAGAATTGTAAAGGTGAATTTTGTGAGTTGTAATGTGTATATAATTGTAAATAGATGGGTATTGTCTTTAAGGATGCTGCCGCTTTAGGTGCCTGTATCATATGTTTCACTGCACCCACTTAGGAGAGGCCAGGGGATACTATGTAAATGGAGGAGTTGCAGGCATTTATTATCCACTATATTGCCATAGTTAATAGGTTTGAATAAGAGTTTGTCATTGTTGAAATTCAACAAAAGAGGTTGTCTGACCATCTGCTGGTGGTGGGACAGAGGCAGGCAGACAAAAGAGGTCGTCTGACCATCTGCTGGTGGTGGGACAGAGGCAGGCAGACCTATTACACTGGGCCTTCTGAGCATAAAGAAAGAAGGTAAAGCACCATTAAAGTGGAGGTTGACATCTGAAATGCAACACTAGCCAGTCGTTAGGTTTGTGGTAATGGAAGAGCCCTTGGTCTACCGAATATGAATGACCTGGAAATACACCATCGGGCCTTGAAGATCACAGGTTGAAGTGCAGGCAGGGCAATTAGAGGCTAATTCTGCTTGGGTGAGCAGTGTATGCTGCAGACAGACAGGGCACCTTCATATGATATAATGTGGAAACAGTAATAGTTCTAATGCTTATGCTGTGAGAAAAGCCTGCCAAGACCTCGATTTCTGCTCTCTGTTGTCCGTCCTTCGAAGAATGCACTTCCCGGCATACCACCACCATTAGGCCTATTTCACCATAATCTGCACTCTTGTATTCATGGAACCACTGCCACCGGCACTTTAACACGTGAATAAAACGGTTATTAGATGACGGACTCTCTTCTAATTTGAAGGATACCTTGTCACACACTGGGGAAAAACGGCCTTCTAGTTTTTACATTGCCACAGTCTGGCATTTCAGCCAGTGATAGTTGGACTTGAAAGTTAGATCATGATTGCAAATCCCTCCTCAGTTCCATATGTAAAATGTGGTCAGGACAAGAATGACAATAAACAGAGATCATGAAATGGAGTGGCACTTAGACAATGAACAAACATTTAGGGTCACATGTATGAAACGGTTTTGGTCTAAAACTCACTTTTTTCCCCATAGGTTTCTATGGGGAAAAAAGTGAGTTTTAGACCAATAACGTTTCTTACATGTGGCCCATTCCATATCCAGTAATCTAACTTTACAAAAGACTCACATCATGGCAGTTTCTCTTAATGGTTGGATGTTCTGGGTGGTTTACAATGACTTACTCCCATCGTCCCTACAATGAACAGAATCTGTCCTTTTACAATGTTTTGGCAGACAAGCAACATGCTGAATGAAGTTGAAAATTACAAGAAAATGGTCAGTAATATATCCACTCAAATTCAGGCACTTATGAATAACTGGAATTCCGTAACACAAGCTAAGGCACTCGTGGACTTATTAAAGGCAAGTACTTCTCAAATGTGGTACTGAATTTATATGTAGTATTACCTGAACTGTGTTTGGAATTGTTTCTATGACTCTACATGTGAAATCTATCTAAACTGTAATCCTGCTAAAGGCATTTGTTTGATTTTAGGTTTGGAAGGTGTATAAGGATTATACTGTGTATACTTTGTATGACTTTAAACCATTGCTTATATACATGTGCTGAATCTTTCTAGTATAAGTGCTAACAGAAAAATACTTAAAGGGGTGTTCTCACCATGCTGTTTCACATAACCTGCTGCTCACAGCCAGCTTCAGGCTCTCACTTCCTGTTCAGGCTGTAGGCGGGTCTACAGCAGTGACTGACATATCAGCTCTGCTATTCCTAACTGAGCCTGACAGAGGGACATTGGGAATAAAAGGCTTTAAACAGCAGGACGGAAGTCTATAGATTTCTAAAGGATGACAGTTTGTCAGTAAAAAATATAAACAAGCTGCTGTGTTGCTGATAAGACACAGCATGGAGTGACATCACCATCTCAGTCACTGCTGCAACTTGTTAGAGCACAGAGAGATGGTTGGTAACCTAGGGAACTTGTGTACACAAGCAGGAGATAATATCTACTCTATATCTGAAATGAAGCAAAATCAGAATAGCATTGTATTTGGTAATAGTCTATTAACCTTTGCCTTCATGTTTAAAGCTAATTAATGTAGTGAGAATACCCCTTTACAGCATTTATAAAAAAGTTAGCACAATATCAGTGCCATTGATATTCAATCAGTAGGGATCAGACCATTGTGACCCCACCAATGGCTAGCACAAAATGGCAGTGGTGCCAGTGCTAGCGGCAGGGCTGCCATCAGTCATCTATTAACTGTTTCAGGGCCCCATACAGCCAAATCAACCCATTACTAGTTCCTATTTTTTAACATATCAGTGGGCCCATTTTTGATTAGGGCCCCTGACAGGAGTACTGCCCTTATTGCCCTATTGGCACCCCTTGCTAGCGGTGTTAGCATGCAATTTCAACTCAGCTTGGTTTTATAAATCGCCAGAATGGCATGAGCAAACAGGAAGAAAAAGTAGCAACATGGTTTTCTAGCACCATTACTACTCTGTTCTAGCAATCTACATCATTACGGTGATCAGACATTGATGGTATATCTTCTCGAAATGCCATTATGCTGTCTGTGAGAACTATTAATGATCCCACACTGTAATTTATACATTTGGATCAAGCTTCCTCTGTCTCTATAGAAGTCATATCCATAAATGCGGTATCAGGACTCTTTTATAACTTTATAATGCTATAATAATATGACAGATTTTGTGCAAAACATGTTATGCTGCACCATATATTATGTTCAAAATAATAACATTTGCACCATTTGCATCCTTAGGGCATTCTGAACAATAATGTTCTCAGTGGATTTCTACAAGATTTTTTGAAGATTAACACCACAGATCTGTTGGGGAAATTAAGTACATCTAGTAAGTGAATGTGCATCCGCTCCTACTGTGTGAGAGCAGAGAGCAGTCAGTTTAGTTCCTTTAAAAATGTGTGATTCAGTGCAAATCTAATACAGTAAACTAGAATAACGGCAACATGCTGTGTTGTATATATGCACTAGAAGGCGCTGTTTACCACAAAAAAAGTGCCACAAGGCCAATATATAGCAATATCTATCTATCTATCTATCTATCTATCTATCTATCTAGATAGATAGATAGATAGATAGATAGATAGATAGATAGATAGATAGATAGATATACAAATAGATGGATAGATAGATAGATAGATAGATAGATAGATAGATAGATAGATAGATAGATGGAGGGATAGAAAGAGGGATAGATAGATGATAGATAGAAAGAGGCATAGATAGATAGATTGTATAAATAAAAGCAAATACAAGTGTTTGCTTTTCAACAGAATCATAAACCAAGTTTTTGAATCACAAATACAAGTTTTACCAAGTTTTGACAAATACAGGTCATATAAGTAAGAGAAATGAAATAGGACAGAAGTCATTACTCTATACATAAAAAATAGCAAGATCAACTCCAGATAGGAACTATCTATGCTGTTATTTATAGATGCATAAAAGTAAATTACAGGAAAAAAAAGCCCAGACAAAGGTAAGGAAAGAGAACAAAAGACATAAAAAAATAAATAGGACACAGTGAGCTAATGTAACTGTAGATTTGTGTGTGTATACCTGAGCATATCTGGAAATGAATGTGAATTGAAACATGCAGAGGGGAAGATTGCAAGGACCTTTCAAAAAGTACTGGCCCTATATATAGTCAGATAAACAACTTATCGTTTAAAGAGGGTTTTTATGAAAAAAATGGATAAAGAGAGGTGATGTGATAAAATAAGTAGCAATATTAATATAAGTCCTCTGTCACTACTGTACAGTCGGACCCGCGATCCCTGCTAGTTTTTGCTTCCCTCCTGCAGTGATAATAGGCCCATATACACACTTGCCTGTAGCCAAACAATGGCCCTAGCAGTGCTGACTGTTGAGACCAGCGATGGGCTATCATGTGAGTATACAGACACAGACCTGTTGGGATGATAGCAGCAATGGTACTGGAACAGTGGGGTGGTGCAGTGCTCTGTTTTGTGTTATGATCGCCTTCTGCCAAGCCAACCAATTGTCCTGACACCCAGGGATCTAAAGAAGGCCTTTATGTCTTCCATCTTTCTACCCCTTTTACACCCTTAATTAAAAATACAACACTAGACCAAAATCTCTGCACCTGTAGCAAACAACCTAGGGCTATACAGCATGGTATAAGATAATTGTACACTATTCTACAATACATTAGTATTGTAGAATATTATGCTAATATTATACTGGTAAAGTATCGTAAGGTGAATAAAAATAAATATAAATACAATGAAAAAAGGTTTAAAAATATTTTTTTCAAATAAAAAATATTAAAAGTAAAAAATTTTTTTCCATTTTTCAAATAAAAGCAAAGTTCAAATCTACTTGGCCTCGCTGCGTCTGCAAACACTGAGTTTGTTAAAATATAATTTATCCCACACGGGTGAGCGCCATAGAAAGAGCAACTCCAAAAATGCAGGTTTTTTGGTCACTTCACTCCAGTCAACTAAAGAAACAGCCCCCACATAGGTCAATACAAAGAAAAATATGAAAGTTATTAGAATATAACGATGCAAAGCAAATGGAAAAAAAAAATCCAAAATTAACAAAATCTGAAAAATCCAGAAATCACTGCAACAGCTGAAAAGGAGGGTTGTAACATCATATTTATTAACACCTTAATGACCGCCCACTGTCTTTTGATGGCAGGTGGATCGTGTTCTCTGTCAGCAGCAACACCAAAAGACATCATTGCCTTCAGAGCAGGTTTGCGGCTCCCAGTAGTTAACAGCCTCATTCCTAGAGCAGTCTTTGTGCATGGCAGGGACCGGAAGAAACCTCCATTCTCTGCCATTTTACCATTTGATTGCCACAGACCGGGACTGTGGCATGATCAAAGGGGATTTCCCTGCCCCATCGGGTCACTGGGATTTCCAGTGCCATTTGGCACCTAGGGAACTGGAGTAGCTCCAGGGCTGTCTGTTTAGTAAACCTGCTGACAGGGCACTCACTGTGTGTTGCTCTCGCAGCAGTATGTAATTCTGCTAATACATTACTAAGTGTTAAAAAAAAAGGTGTTAAAATAGTTGTCCCTTAATGGGATTAAAAAAAGGAAAAAACATAAAAAAGGGTGAAAAAAATAACTAAAATAAAAATTTATAATTAAAAAAATCATTGTGGATAAATTACACACATAAAAAAAACATATTAGGTATCCACAAGACCATAATAACCCAACAGTTATTTAGTGTGAAATGTGAATGTTGTAAAAAAAAATTATTTAAGAAAACAAATGCTGAAAAATGCTTTATTTATGTTCACATTGTAAATAAATTTGTAAAAAAAAGGCCGTAATTTGCATGTAAACTTACTATGCCTCCAAAAAGTACAACTTCCCACATAAAACAAGTCCTTAAACAACTGCGTCACCGAAAAAATAAAAAGTCATGACTGTTGAAACACAGGGTGGCAAAAACTGAAAAATGTAGCTGGTCATTAAGGGTGCTTTCACACAGCGCAGTTTTGGTGCAGTTTTAACTGTGCTCCAATTAAACTGCCTTTATTACCAGCAAGCTTCTTTCACTTATCTAAACTGTTTGGAAAGTGAGTAATCAATTAGTGTGTTTGTAATCCACAAGACTTCAAACACAGTCATTGATTACTTACGTGAAACACCTTTCTGAACAATTTAGACAACTGAAAGAAGCTTGCTGCTGATAAAGGCAGGTTAATTGGAGCGCAGTTAAAACTGCACCAATACTGCGGTGTGTGAAAGCACCCTTAAGGGGTTTTCAGGTCTGGTGCTTAAAGGGGTTGTATCATTTCATTAAATGGTCTTCAGAATAAAGGGACAGTGAAAACAAGCAACTTTGCAATTGGATGCCATTAGCAAAGCTGTCTTGTTTTCACAGTGTCCCTTATCGTCTGTTTCTGTAAACACAGTTCCCCAGTGCCGGTCGGATCCCTCCTCCTTTTATTTCATTGGCTGCCGGCTCTACTAATTTACATTCTGTCTGGGCCCTGGTCGTATTCATGGGAGTGTGCATTCCTGCCTCTCTCACTCAAAGTAAGGGACCGGCACAATTTCACTCTGCACAGCCAGCAGAAACACAGAGGCACTGCATCTGCCTTTACAATCAGAAAACAGCAGAATTTGCGTCGGTGCATTAGGCATTAGGCTTCCTCTCTCACTCAAAGTAAGGGACCGATAGTAATTTCACTCTGCAAAACCAGAAGAAACACAATACTACTGCAGGGCTTCTACAATCAGAAAACAGCAGAATTGTGCCTCGATGCCTAAATGCTCCTGCGTGTAAACATAGCAGGGAGATCTGTGCTGCTCAGCATGAGTTTGTAGAAGACTGGATTCAACTGTAACAAACCTCCAGCTGTAAGAGGAGAAGAGATCAGTGCTCTGAGTTCATAGAAGACTGTCTAGACTGAATGCAGGCCTGTGGTATGTAAACAGCTCTTACAAAATAAGACTGCATTGGGAGAACGACACAGTGACATGTGGATTTGGGAGGGGGGGTAGACTCGGGAGTGAGCATTAACAGTGAAGGGGGGGATGATGTAATCCCCCTTCAGTTAAGAAACACCCAGCTGGGAGGGAAAGAAACACCACTAAATTTGTAGAGCTAAGAAGCTGAGAGCACAATGAAACACACGAACTGAAGAAGCGATACATCCCCTTTAAGGGGATAATGGCCATTGCCATAGACTCATTGATAGAGATGTTCAAAACTCCTTTAATCTTATTTTAGTTGTGGGTCACAGTTTATATAGCATATAAATTACAATAATCACTTTGTAGATGCTGTAATTTATCATTGTGTGTTGCATTTGTATTTCCACAGCTAGTTATATCCAGTTCTTGACTGAAAATCAAGTTTACTTTATGCCGATTCAAATTTTATGTGAAATCGTGGACAACCTTCTGTCCTGTGTCTCATACAACCGTATACAACCGTTCAAAACTCCAAGCGAAATGATGACCACGGCCAATCAGCTCCAGAACACTAATGAGCTCTTTGCAGGTGATGACTTTACACCAATGCTTGATTAATTCAAATGTTTGTTAGACAAATGGGTCAATTCTTTGCTTAAAATCATAATTAAATGAGCGCTTTAATGTTTCATTCTATAGCAGTAAATATTTCCCTGACTGTACAGTTCCCATTTCTGATGCCCATCGACCGTTCTTAGTAAATGAATAGTTCATCTTCCATTGTATGTTGGTGGTCTGTAAGAAGAAAATACCGGTGCCTAATAAGGATAGCCACAAACCGGCTTAGAGGAAGGTTTTTCATCTCAAATGAAGTTTGTGTTCCCCTTTCACATCACATTTTTTATCTCTATTTAACATATATGAATACGTTAAAAACCTTATAGAATCTATATGAATTTTTTGTAACCTATATGTATGTGCAACATTTGCATCCATTTTTGTCCGTTTTTGACAGAGAAAACATAAGGAAGGACATGTATGAAAACTGGGTCTAAGACCATTTTTTCAGGGCATTGTATGAAATGAGAGGGGCCTTCTTATTGGTTGCTACGGGCAACAAATAAATCGTTAGACCAAGACAGCTTTCATACATGTCTAAACATTCGTTGTTAATAAAAAAAAACTTTTTTAAATACAGTTTTTTCAATGTTATATGCAAAAAAGTATCTGTTTGATGTATGCAAATGTAGAGCTTTACGTCTTTCTTCACACTTCATAAGAAAAATAATGCATACAGAAGTAAACAAGACAAATGAAAAGTATGCACTTGTGAACTATGGGCCTTATGTATGAAAACTGTCTAGGTTTATTTGTTGCCCATAGCAACCAATTAGAGCTCCCCTTTTATTTCATATAATGCTCTGAAAAAAAATGTAAGGGGAATTCTGACTAGTTGCTATGGGCAACAAAGAAAGTCTTAGATGTGGACAGTTTTCATACATGTGGCCCCATTATGTTTTCCCCATTATGGGTGATGCATCCATTGTGCTAAACATTTGCATACCTTTTTGGGTTAGTCAAAAAAAAGCATTTGGCAGATGGCAAAAATAGAATGTGATTGGGGCCTTACTTTTTGCAATTCCCTTAAACTAAAAGGGGATATGGAGTAACAAGCCTATAAGAAACATTTTGTGGCCCACGTGAGTGTTGTCTGTCCACCAAATGAGGATAACAAAGACCTTGAGATCTGACTGGGATTGGAAGCATTTGAACATAGGGAGATATGTATGAAGGAGGGCACATCAAAGTGAATTGTCACGTCTCGTTTTCAGTGTACAATGCGCCTGAATGTATGAAAGTGGTTTTTGTGTGATTATAAATGAGGTCTAAAGTTCAATACGCATCACCTAGGGGTGACATGTGTGAAAGGGTTTTTCACCCTTTTTCAGACATACAATGCCTCGCCTATGTGTTAGGCGCATTACGAAACTTAGGTGCATTAGTAATACGCCTAACATGTATAAAGGCTATAGATAGGCTGGAAATAAGAGAAAAGTCATTAGAACAGCATGTCAGTGAATAGAAATTATGGTATTGATCTTGTTAGGTGGACCACAGGTCCCAGCAAGACCTGTGGTGTGGTGGCTCTTGCTGTATGTAGAATAAAGGGTGAGAACAGCAAAAATACATTTCAAATTTAATGCAGTACACATTAAAAAATCTGAACAACATCATCAGTGGGTTGTTTAATGCAAAACTAGTTTTAGATTCTATTAATTTTAAATACATTTTATAGGAGATATTTTTATATTTTGGGGGATATTATATATTTTTTATATTTTTATATGATCACATTTTTTATTAAATTTAAATAATTTAATTTTATATAGTTTTAAAATGATCATAAATTACTTTTTATTATGGTACTGGTGTAATTTGAGAAATATTGGACATTTTTTCCGTAACAGCAAATCCAGTTCCACTTCAACTCTTCAGGCTCAGGCAGACCACATTGTGATAGGTCTGTCTGGCGGAGCAGTAATGCGCCTAGTTTTGCCGAACCACATTCATATATGTGTCTAATATTATGTGGTGCGACACGCCTCCATAACACCCCCTCATGTTAGGCGCATTAAAAAGTGTCGAGTCTTATGAACAATGCGCCTAGCACATTCATTAGGTGCATTAGACATTGTAGCCGGCTCACTTAGGCACATTTTTCACCAGAAAAAGGGTGAAAAACCTGATCATACATGTCTCCCCTAGAGTTGTACAAAATATAAATAGCTCCAGGCACTGATTTTCATCAAGAGATGACTATGCATGGAGAATAGAATTAAGTAATTGAGCGTTTACTTGAAGGTTTCTCACACATGCATTGTCATATATCTCCATAACAACCTTCACAGGGATCTATAATTCATGTACGTTGGGGAGCCCAGACCAATGTAACCCTTATAATACATCTAATTAAAGTCACTTATGTCGATAGTAGCAAAAGCTCTTAAAGGGTTGTTATCATTTCATTAAATGGTCTTCAGCATAAAGGGACAGTGAAAACAAGCAACTTTGCAATTGGATGTCATTAGCAAAGCTGCCTTGTTCTCACAGTGTCCCTTATCTTGTGTTTTTATTTACACTGATATCCACTGTGGGTCGAATCCCACCTCCTTGCAATTCCCTAGCTGAGAGCTCATTTACATTCTGTACAGCCCCTGGGTCGATTCACGGAGCTGTGTCTCTGACTCAGAGTTAAGGGCCGTAGCATTTTCTCTCTCCACACCTAGCAGAAACAGACTGCAGCAGATTTTACAATGAGAAAACATGACAGTTTTGTCCCTGTGCCTAACTCTCCTGCATAGATTTGTGCCGTTCTTAGAAAGCTGTAATACAACTCCAGCTGTGAGAGATCAGTGCTCAGATTAGATTGAATGCCGACTGTGGTATGTAGACAGCTCTTATAAAATAAGACTGATAGGGAGAGACACAGTGACATGTGGACTCAGAGAGGGGGGAGTCTCAGGCCAGCAGTGAAGGGGGGATGATGTCATCCAGCTGGGAGGGGAAGAAACGCCCCTGCATTCACAGAGTTGAGAAGCTAAGAGCAGTGTGAATCAGCCGAAGTAAGGAAGCGATACATCCCCTTTAATGAAACACAGATAATGTTACTGCATAGAAATTGCAGATCCTTAAACCTTGTTAAGCTTTAACAATTCTTGATGTCCGTCCTTTATTGTAACTTTAATTTCTCTGTCCATACAGCGGTTACCTTTTATCTCCCCTCTGGTACCAGTAGGGAGAAGCGCTCTGTTTCTGGTTTGCCTAAGCAAATAAAATACAGTATCTCCATGCGCTCGCTGCTATCAGAGGACACCAACACCCTCAGAGAAACCTACTATATTCCTGGGCCACATACCACTGTGAACAAATACAGCCGGGGCTTTGTGTACCTGCAGGAAAATATTGATAGGGCTATTATTGAGTTGCAGACAAACACTACACTGGATAATGTTGGTTTACAATACCAGCCTATGCCTTACCCCTGCTACAAGAAAAACAGGTATGCACTTACGGTAACTTATTCCAATAAAGATCTTCTCAGTCATCATACTACTCTACCATGATGTTATAGTGAATAGACAACTATTCATTTCTTCACCTTGTTCTTGTATTGGCAGTTTTCTGTACAGCATGTCCTTTTCACTTCCCATCGCCTTGATGATTTCATGGGTTCTTTTCATTGCGGCCTTTGTAAAGAAGCTTGTTCATGAAAAATAACTTCGACTACATGAGGTATGACAAACCAGGGTAGATGTTCTCCAGTGTAACCTTCCAATAACACATAATGATCACTAGACATGAATTAGCGTATAACGTTGTACTGTATTAGCTATAGGAAGTAGTAGAAGAGCTTTCGCGAGTACTAGCTCAAGCTTAACATGAAATATACTCAGCTAGCCTCTAAAAAGTTTTGCCTGATTTCCTTACTCTTCTAGTTATGAATTATAAATTCCTGAGCTACCACCTAAAACATAGGAATTGGGATTTGAATGACATACATTTTTTTTATTTTGATCTTCTGAACTCATGAATTTCCTTCCTGAAAATATATAACTCTAACAGGAATACCCAAGCAAGGTTTTCATGATCATAACAAAGTTTTGTAATGACCTTCCATTTCTAGACAAATATTAGGAAACAAAATTCATAACCATTTTCTTATGTTCATAGTTTAGTTAGTTGCGACCACATATCGTGACTTTTAAATAATTAATTTAAATTATTTCCCTGTGTAATTATTTTCCTTCTATTCCTTAATGACCGCCCACCGTCTTTTGACGGCGAGCATTTCAGGTCGTTCGTCTGCAGCGACGTCTTTTGGCGTCGCTGCAGACATTGATCCCAGTGCAGCTCCTGCGAGCACCAGGGAGTGGGGGAAAGCACCGCTGCCTGGTGCTTTAACCCTTTGATTGCCGCGGATCGTCACCGCAACGCAATCAAAGGGTTTCCCTGCTCTGTCGGGTGATCGGAACGTCTGGTGACCCGACAGAGACCGGGGAACAGCTGCACAGCCAGCCCTAGGGACCTAGAGTAGCCCCAGGGCTGTCTGTGTAACAATCCAGTGATCAGGGCAGACTGTGTGCTGTCCTGATCACTGCCTGTGTCAGACTGACACAGATTATAATGTATTAGCATATATGTATATGCTTATACATTACTAAGTGGAAAAAAAAAGGTAAAACAGTTCTCCCTTCAGGGGATTTAAAAAAAAAAAAGTAAAAAAACATAAGAAGTGTAAAAATAAAGAATAAAAAAAAAGAAAAATAAATATTTATTGTGCATACATTACACACACAAAAAAACCTCCACATATGAAGTATCCACACGACCGTAATAACCTGTAGAATTAATCTAACAAGTTATTAAGTGTGAAATGTGAATGGTGTAAAAAAAATTAAAAAACAAAAAAAAAAAAATCTGCAATGATTTATAACGGAACTTAAACTATTACCCCATAAAGTAAAACTTGTGTTTAATAAAAAAAGGCCTCATACAACTGCATCATTGAACAAAATAAAAAAGTTACAACTGTTGAAACACAAGGAGGAAAAAACTAAAAAAATGTTCTGGTCATTAAGTACTTTTCAGGCGTTCGGCTTATGGGGTTAAAGGTAATTCCAGTGGAAAAATATTAGGTTCTCAATATAACCCAAAGTTAAGCTCTTTTGTAATGCACTTTCATTAACTCCTGCACTTTTGCATCAGCTGTTTGATGACAGGAAGCTCTATAGTTCTTGGTGCCTCAACATAAAGGAAATAGCTTTATTTCCAGCTCAGGAGATCATGTCACCCAAATGTTGTGGCCTTTTCAGAGCACTCGCATGCCTTTGCTCTTGCCACCTAAAACTTTAAACATAAGGAAGGAAACAGAAGGCACCAACTGGGACAGAGGTTGGGAGTGAGGAAGAAAGAAAAAGCACAGTCAAGGACACTTTAACTTCTATTTTTACAGGAAAAGGGTGATGCTGCATCAGGAAACTGTGCTGTTCAACTGCAGAAGGGGGGGGGGGTTCATAAAACACTAGAAATGTGCAGAAAAAACATCACGTTGACATGAATAAAGACTCAGACAAGCCATTTGAATTTGTTTTTATTATTTGGTTTGCTGGACAACATCTTAAAGTAAATGACTATTCTTGAACACTATTTTGATTTCTCATCTAAATAGGCCCAAAACTTCTGTGCTGATCTATATATATAGTGGTCAAATGTTACTGATTGTGAGCCCCAAATCCCCTGTGTAGATGTAGACATACACAATATAATTCTGGCTGGCTGTCGCCACCATTTATAACTATGCTGTACACTTCATGTGTAAGGAAATAATAATAAGACAAAATACCATAAGTCCCTAAGCTTCAAAGCATGTCAGTTAATTGGATTTGCAGTCAATTGGTCTCATGGTTTGGCTGCTATAGACAACCCCCTATCTCCCCAGGTGAACAAAAATGTAACAAACACATGAGTCAACATAACTGCTTTATGACCAGACTATTCAAGTTCAGTATGATTTAATCCTAATTGATTTGATTTTGTTCCTTTTGCAGTATATGAAGATGATGGGAATCAACTCCTGCAGTCACTTTTTCGCTTGGTTCATTGAATGTGCCTGTTTTCTAGTTATCACGGTTTCCATTCTAGTCATCATTCTTAAGTTTGGCAATGTTCTGCCACAAACCAATGGCTTCATTATGTTCCTCTTCTTCCTGGATTACAGTTTTACAGTGATAGCAATGAGTTATCTCATCAGCGTCTTCTTCCACAACACAAATGTGGCCGCTCTGAGTGGCAGCCTCATCTACATCATCACTTTCTTCCCATTTATTGTTGTGGTTTCTAAGGAGAGTGAAATGTCATTTGCTGCAAAAACCTTGTTGGTGAGTTTCAGTCTAGTTTTTGGCTTAATAACTTGTTGGTTAGACTCTGTTCACACCATCATTGGTGTATACATCTGGCATATGCTTAGGCAAACATAAACCATATATACTGTATAGCTTAGTCATATCCAACTGTATGCCACATGATTGCATTTGACAGCCATGGACAGTTTTTGCAGGCTATTTTGTATTCCAAAAAATTTGAGTTAACATAAGATATGCCAACCAGACATAGACCAGAACTTCACTCTTTTAGCATATACTTTGGCCACAGCAATCTAGGGATATGTCCTAATTATGGTATGCATTGGGAGATCTTCCCAACTAATGTGCTTAATGTAAGCACTGAATCTGGTATGAACTGAACTTTAGTAACATGGTAAAACAGATACAACTGCCATAAAATGAAACAGCCATTCATTTCCTTTTCTTATTTTAATTATATTTAGAGTCTATTCTCTCCAACGGCTTTGAGCTATGCAACACAGTACATCATTCGCTATGAGGAACAAGATGAAGGTGAGAAGCTTATGCATTCATTCTATAAATCAATTAAGATTACTACACAAACATAACATTTCAATGATAAATCAGTACAATCTAAATATTAATCATGCAGTCTGTATGCAAAATGTTACTATGGGGGAAATAAATCAGATGATGATGTTGACACAGAAAGCCTGAAAGCAAGGTCCATAGCAAAAGTGATAAATCCAACTTGGTGTCTTACTTATTGGAAGACATCATTTGAAGAAAAAAACAAAAATCTCCATCTAATGGGGTGTTCTCATATCTTCATGTCCTGGCCTGTGACCAACACATCGCCAACCGCAGAAAATGGACAGATGAACTCACTTGTGCAGATGCGAGCTTGAGCTATAATTTCAAGATAGCGCCCACTTCCTGTTAGTTCTTCTCTGTATGGAGCCTGCTCATCCCTGCTTACAGTGCCTAAGCTCTCACTAGCCACATAAAATGGCATGGTGGGCCAAATTTGTCCTGTAGGCCTTGAGTTGGACACATACGATCTACAAGGTACCACAAGTATCAAGACTACAATGACAAAAATACCCAATGTCTCAAGAATAATGCCTACAGTGTATACAAGCAAAACATGGGCTGTTATGTGCTATATGGTACTACGGAAAAGTTTTAGGCAGGGGTGGAAAAAATGCTGCAAAGTAAGAATAGATAGCTTACATGACAAAAAAAAGATAAATGTCCATCAGGTTCAGCCTATTGTGCTATAGTGTTGATCTAGAAGAAGGCAAGAACCCCCATGTGGTAGAAGCCAATTGTACTCATTTTAGGAAAGAAAATTCAGCCTTGGCACACGCCCCAGAATAACTTTCTGCAGCGATGCTCCAGGTGTACTGAGCGTCTGTGGAGAAAGTCAAAGCTACCTGCAGACTTTCTCCACTACAAATTCATGCTCAGGACTTACCACACTGCTGTTCCCGTGCTAAACAAGAATATATAAGCATCTTCATCTCAACATTACACAACAACCCAAAACGACTGTTTGACACTTTCCACTCCCTCCTCAGGCCTAAAGCTCAGGTTCCGGTCACTGACCTCTGTGCTGAAGACCTGGCCACTCACTTCAAAGAGATAATCGACAATATCCAGCAAAACATTGCATCTCAGTCCCCAAGTAATACTCATCCTGTCCCTCTCCGCACGTCCTCTAGTCTGCTCTCAGCTCTTGACTCGGCGACAGAGGAAGAAGTATCCAGGCTGGACCCATCCTGCTATTTACCGACCAGTCTCTAACCTACCCTTCATTTCTAAACTCCTGAAACGCTTGGTCTACTCTCGCCTAATCCGCTATCTCTCTACTAACTCTCTTCTCGATCCTCTGCAATCAGGTTTCCACAATTTACACACCACAGAAACTGCTCTAGCTTAAGTCTCTAGTGATATCCACACTGTAAAATCTCAGGGCAACTACACGCTGTTGCTTCTTCTGGATCTCTCTGCAACAATTTACACTGTTGATAACCATCTTCTCCTCAACATGCTCAGTGCCATTGTCCTCAAGGACATCGCTTTCTCTTGGTTCTCATTCTACCTCTCTGATCAGTCCTTCAGTGTCTCATTTGCAGGTTCTACTTCTTCTCCTCTCCCTCTTGCTGTTGGGGTTCCTCAAGGATCGGTTCTTGGTCTTCTCCTCTTTTCAATGTATTCAGCCCCCATTGGCCAAACCATCAGCAGATTAGGCTTCTAGAACCATCTCTATGCTGATGATACTCAACTATGCACCTCTTCCCGAGACATCATTCCTGCCCTGCTACAAAATACCAGTGACTGTCTGTCCGCTGTATTGGACATAATATCCTCTCCCTATCTTAAACTAAACCTCACTAAAACTGAACTTCTTGTCTTTCCGCCATCTAATCAACCTCATCTGCTATTTCTGTCTTAGTGTGTGGTACCACCATAACTCCTAGGTAGCAGGCCTGCTATCTTGGGGTTATACTATACTCTGATCTGTCCTTCACCCCCTATATCCAATCCCTTGCCTGCTCTGGTCACCTGCACCTCAAGAACATCTCCAGAATCTGTCCGTTTCCCACTATGGAAACAACTCAAACTCTCATTGTAGTTCTTATTCTTTCTTGTCTTAATTACTGTAACTCCGTGCTCATCGGTCTCCTTCTCTGCAAACTCTCCCCTCTCCAATGTGTCCTGAATACAGCAGCCGGGCTCATCTTTCTTTCCAGCTGCTATACTGATGCCTCTACCCTATGTCAGTCACTGCACTGGTTGCCCATTCATTACTCTCACCCATAAAGCTCTCCACAGTGCTGCACCCCCCTACATCTCCTCCCTCATCTCTTTCTACCACCCAATCTGCTCTCTCCGCTCTGCTGATGATATCAGATTGCATTCCTCAATCATCTGAAACTCCCATGCCCGTCTCCAAGATTTCAGACGTGCTGTACAAGTTCTCTGGAACATCCTACCATGTACCATCAGGCACAATCCTAACCTTCATAGTTTTAAGAGTGCACTGAAAATACATCTTCTTAGGCAGGCCTACCAAGATACCTAATTGCTAACCCCCACCTGCTATCATACACATTTCTGTCACTCTCTACACTAGGGCACTCACAGGCACTTATCTGTATATAGCTGTATGGTCAGGATGGCAGGTTCACCCAATTTTTATGTAAACTACCCCATATTTATGAAACGTGGCTGGACCACTATAAACTTAGCACTTCTCAAGCTTCATCATACCCATACACCCTAATAGATTGTAAGCTCTTGGGAGCAGGGCCCTCATAACTTGTGTCTCATCTGTAAGGAGCTTTTAATGTGTAATGGCTTTCTGTCTTTTTTCTGTAATTATACCCTCTAAATTGTAAAGTGCTGTGGAATTTTTTGGCGCTATTTAAATAAAGATTATTATTTTAGGGAAAAAATTCCTTCCTGACTCCAATCTAGCAATCAGAATAGATTCCTGGATCAATGACCCTTTTGAATGCTTTCAAAAAATAAATGTTAATAGTTTATTTTTTTATCAAGTAACAAAGGGCCACATGTATGAAAACTGTCTAGGTCTAAAACTCACTTTGTTCACCGTAGCAACCGATCAGTGTCCCTCTCAATTTTCTATAGAATTATATTAAATGAAAGGGATGCTGTGATTGGTTGCTACAAAATGAGACCGAGACAGTTTTCATACATGTGACCCAAAATGCTTAATAAATAAAAATCAAATCAATATTTGGTCTAACCATCTTTAGCCTTCAAAACAGTATCACTTCTTCTAGGTACTTGTGCATAGTTTTTGAAGGAAATCGGCAGGGAGGTTGTTCCAAATATCTTGGAGAACTAAGCACAGATCTTGTGTGGATTTGGCTCTCAATTCCATTTGTCTCTTTATGAAAACCTAGATAAACTCCATGATGTTGAGATCAGGGCGCTGTGGAGGCCATATCATTTTTTGGACTCATGCAAGGGGCGGTCACACCAAGGGCCACATGTATGAAACGGTTTTGGTCTAAAACTCACTTTTTTCCCATAGAAACCTATGGGGAAAAAAGTGAGTTTTAGACCAAAACCGTTTCATACATGTGGCCCCAAATGTTGATCGGATTTTGATTTCTCTTTTGTTTATTTACTTTGCATTTTGTGAACTGATAAAAATCAACTATTAACACTTCTACTTTGTATGCATTCTTACCGTGCAGCCTTTTTTCTACTAGTGCCTTAAACTTTTGCAAAGTACTGTACGTCTCAAAGACTTTGAGGTTATATATTTTGATAGATTGTGGTTTACTGTTATTTGCCCTTAACAAAATTGTTGTTTACACGGTAATTGTTTAGAGCTTGGAATTAATCCTTTATTTGTCATTGCAGGGATTCAGTGGCATAACATGTATTCTTCCCCCGTGATCAATGACACATTTTCTTTTGGCTGGCTCTGCTGGATCATGGTGATAGATGCTCTGATTTATTTTATTGTTGGCTGGTACATAAGGATAGTTTTTCCTGGTAAGAACTGAGTAGATAAGGCTTTTCTGATTACATTTTTGACATTGTTTAGTTATGTCACTTTTATTTGCTTCTTTAAGGAAAATACGGCATTGGATCTCCCTGGTATTTTCCTGTTCTTCCATCTTTCTGGATGGAATGTTGTGGATTACAAAATCTCAGATCCAAGAGACCAAGTGGACTGCTGATCTCCAACATTGTGGCCCATGGCATTCCAGGGAAAAAGGGTACCCAAAAAAGCTATTAGCAAATTTCATCTTTGTTAAATATTAGAAGCCGATTGTTCTCCTGAGCTTTAAACCTTATAGTACATTATTACAGTACATTTAGAAGTAATTGTCCAGTGTGCAGAGGAAATCAAGACATTGGGCCTATAAACTGTTTTAACTTTCCCAGCAATTGGAATTATATAAAAATACTATTATACCACAAAAAAAAAATCCTTATTAAAACTTAACCTTTATTAATACCCTTTATAAATAAACTGACAAACATCAAAGACAACAATCTAGGGATATCTCTACTCTTGTCACCCTGTTTTTTTCAGGAATATACCTTTAGCGGAGAACCCGCCCCGATAAGGGCGACCCCGCAGTATCACTCCTATTATCTATATCAAGGAGACCTATCAAATAGGTATTTAATGAATCACTCAATAATACTTTTCTCCATATACACAAGATTATCAAGTAGATATTAATTTATCACAAAGAATACTTCCCCCAGGTCTCCTTGATGTAGATAATAGGAGTGATACTGCGGGTTTGCCCTTATCGGGGCAGGTTCGCCGCTAAAGGTATATTCCTGAAAAAACCAGGGTGAGAAGAGTAAAGATATCCCTAGATTGTTGTCTTTGATGTTTGTCAGTTTATTTATAAAGGGTATTAATAAAGGTTAAGTTTTAATAAGGAATTCTTTTTTTGTGGTATAGTACTATAAACTGTTCCACCATGTTCCCGTGTCTTTGAATCTATTTTTATATGTGGGACATTTAATTTAATGCTATTTCTTAACAAGGTTTTATGGAATTAGAACAACATGGCTTTCTTCCAGAAACAGCACCCCACCAGTCCATGGTTTGTATCTGGATTTGTAGTTCAGCTCCGATCAAGGGTGGACACAGACAGCTGAGGGCCCCTGTGCAAGAACAGTATATGGGCCCTTTGTTAACCAATGTTTTATCACACAGCCTCCTCAATATCTCTCTGACAATCCAACAGTAATTGATGATCATGAAATCCCTTATTTCAGCCATTTACCTGAGACCTAACAGGCAAAAAAGCTGCTTCAGGTGACAGAGCCACTATACCTGTTGGGTTCCGCTGCAGTTGCCTAGGTGGCATCAATGGTATTTCTGGCCCTGGCTCCATTCAAATGAATGAGGCTGGGCTATAATCCTCTAAACTACCTGTGGTCAGGTGTGGTGCTGTAAATGCAGAACTCAGTCATGATTTCCTATAGAAATAAGACCTACTGAATTCATCCATAAATACAATTTGGCTATGAATGTTGTTTACCACTTTATAGTATTAATGGATATTTATATGAATAGTTCAATTGTTAGTATAGATCACATATTATAAAACCTAATCAGTACCCAAAATATACTTACATTCTGCAGGAGATGATCTATATCCGCATAATGAGCAGGAACCAGACGGTCTAAATGTAGGCGTGTCTCTTCATGGCCTTACAAAGATCTATCGTTCAAAAGCAGCCGTGGATAATCTGAACTTAAACTTCTATGAAGGCCACATAACAGCATTGCTGGGACATAATGGAGCTGGAAAAACGACAACACTGTAAGAAAATGGTTTGGATGACTTGATACAAGACTGTTTTTTTTTTTTTTTTTTAAAGGAAACACATTTTCCCATAGGCGATACACGTATAAACTGACATTTATTAAGTGCCATCAAGTTCAGCCTCTGGTAATCATATAACGTGTGTTGCTTCATAATGTTCTGTCTTATTAGTTTGTGAAGTTACCTGGGAAAGAGAATTCTTGGTTGGCAGCTCTATGGACGTCTGTTAATTTCCCACTTTATGGGTCAGATCTCTAATAAAGATCTCCAAATCACCAGTGTACACATTGGATGTAAAATAACATTCTGGACACTTTTTACCCCGCTTTGAAGCATACTAATTATAACAAGTTCAACAATAAAACTACGTGCAGTAAGCTCCTCAGCTCCCTCTATTGGTGGCTATTGGAAAATAGGATTTTTCCATCCAACACTTTAGCTAAACAGGGGTATCAGACAGTTGACCATTATCAAGATATATTTAGAAATTTTTAGCACAAAATGTTGAAGCTATAAATTACATGGTACTAAAATAGTAAATAAGGCTTAAAAAACTTTAAGCCTTTATAATAATTATACTTAAAGGAGGGTTCTGAATTCAAAAACCTTGTTCGTCTGTCGGGGCATGATAAAAACCATCCATTGGGCACACTAGGCAGTTGCGCAGGGGCCCCACAAGCCTTGGGGCTCCAGATGGTGAATGTATGTCCCATGAATCCAGAGAACATACCTGGATCCCTGGGTCGGGGTTGTTTATTTAACTGTTTTTGTGTTGTAAGGACATGCAAAGAGTTAAAAGCCATGGTGGAGCAGGGAGCCATCAGATCCTTGCCCTGCCAATTAGTCTTGTAGGCTGCAGGCTATCTACAAGTTGTCCAAACATAGGTGGCGTGATGATATGGGTGTGCTTGGGGGTAGTTAAAGGCATGGCCTCATATGTTTTCATAATTGGTCATGGCTAGAGGCATCAGCTTGTGTGATGTCAAATACTTAGGCAGGGCCCACTGTACTGCTATGCCCTGGGCTCATAATGTTGTTAAGACGGCTCTGGATAAAAAACAGAAGAAAAGAATCCTACTCACCTCCCGAATGCTCCCGTTCCATCCCGGCGGCCGTCCTGTTTATCCAGGTTGTACCTGTGAATGTTCATTGTTCATATGACAGGTGCAGTCAATCCAGAGCAGCTGTGGTCACGTGCATAATTCTTTTCTTTTATTTCTTATCATGCCCCAATGGATAAAAAAGCTTTTTGAACTCACAGATCACCCCTTTAACTTGGATAATTTTCAAGAATACATAAATAATTCACAATTGTCTGTTTCTTTCTTCAGTTCCATGTTGACAGGACTTTTCAGTGCCACCTCTGGAACCATATACGTCTATGGCAGTGATATCAGAACACATCTTGACCAGGCCAGAAAGAACATGGGAGTCTGCATGCAGTATGATGTCTTATTTGACCATCTTACCACAAAGGAACATTTGTTGCTCTATGGATCCACTAAAGCCCCACAATGGAGCAAGAGGCAGCTGTATGAGGAAGTAAAGAGGTACATTCATGATACAAATGATATTATTATAAGGTATTCCAGGAGTAGAAAAAAAAAGTTCTGTTTTTTTGAGAAACGTCGCTGCTATTGTGCATTATCCATGTCTGGTAACACAGTTCAGAACATTCACTTTTTCTAGTCATGAAAAATCCTTTAATTACTAAAAATGCACAGCAACAAATGAAAGTCCGCTATCTAGACAGGTTGTATTAATCTTGGTTTTATCACAAAGGCCTTTGGTTAAAATTCATAGTAGCTTGTTCTAGTTAAGCAAAACAAAAAAATAACAATGCTATATATTTGTTATATAAAGTACCATAGCCCTATATCTTAAAGAATTGAAATTTATGAAAGATAAAATAAATAGTATAATTTGGTTTAATATATCAAACAAAATATGGTAGATCTTACTGTTCTGCCAGCTGACAGCACTTTAAATAACATAAAAGCAGGTAAATTTTGACCATAAATCAGATGTGATAAAACAAAGCAAAAAAAAAATAGAAATAAAAATGGTTATTTTTATTATTTTTTTTTATTTTTTAAAACAGCATTTATTAAAGACACGGAATGGTTAATGATTTCAGTGGGTGCCCTACAACCAAGGTTCTCAACCTGTGGTACCTAGACTCTGTCCTCATACTGCAAATCAGTAGAACAGTGTATGATCATGGCCTTGAGGGTACTTGGATCCAATTTGTTTGAGTAGTGGTACTAGCCTAAGAAACGGTGAAAACAGCAGGTCTATTACTGCTCCACCACTGATAGTACCTGATTATAGAGGCTTCCAGCAGAGGTACAAAATTAATCTGTCCTTGAGGGACCTGCAAACCAAGATAACGTCCAAACCGGACATCTTCTTAAAACTAAAGATGTATTTTTGCATGTGTGTTAAAGCAACCAAGGATGGTAGGGCAATTGTAGAATATGTCTGCCCTAAATAAACATCTTAACCTGGGAAACAATTAGCAATTTCATCAACCGTTTAAGCACTGGCCTGCTTTGGCTTGTTGTAATACAGCTGCAACTTTAGTACTTCTTACAGCTCTTCCGAACATGTTGTAAATTTCCAGAGAATTCTGTAGAAATCTAAGTCAGTACATTTTGGATTTGTAGCTTTAATAAATAAGCTAATGTACCACCACATAGGGCCACATGTATTAAAACTGTCTAGGTCTAAAACTCACTTTGTTGCCCATAGCAACCAATCAGAGCGCCCCTTTCATTTCATATAGTGCTTTGGGAAAATGAGAGGGGCGCTCTGATTGGTTACCATGGGCAACAAAGTGAATATAGACCTAGACAGTTTTCATACATGTGGCCCATAATGTTCATGTAAAAGTGGTCTAAATTTGTAGTTGTACATGAGCAATAACTTCAATCAATTAGGTGTACTCAATACATGTGCTGCCCAATAACTGCATGATTTTGCCGGCAAACCTGCGGTAATACCATAAAACTTGTGCAGCTACTGGCCTATAGGTGAAGGTTCATCTGCATCCAGCAGCCACGACATAGGGATCTGCTCTCAAAGATCTGTGTAGTAGCAATTTGTAGGGGTATACTTACAACACATTTTGCAGAAATTACTGAGGTTTTTGCCATGTTTTTGCAATTTTTGGGGGTAAAGAGCTACAAGATTGGTACATAGGATAACAACATATATTCACTTTAAAGAGATATAAAGTACAACTTTTATTAACCCCTTAAGGACCAGGCGTTCTTTTTTGGTGACACGTTCGTTTTTCCCTCCTTGCCTTCGGAAAGCCATAACTCTTTTATTTTTCCACCTACATAAAAAGATGAGGGCTTTTATTTTGCGGGACAAGATGTACTTTCTAATGGTGTTATTCACTATACTATATAATATACTGGGAAACCGTAAAAAAATTCCAAGTGGGACAAATTGTGAAAAAAAATGTATTTTCGCCATGTTTGCGGGGGTTTTGCTTTTACGGCGTTCAATCTTCGGTAAATATAATGTGTTATCTGTATTCTACAGGTTGTTATGCATCCGGCAATACCAAACATGTAGGTTTCCATTATGTTTTGGTACCGTAAAAAAATTCCAAACATTTTCTATTTTTGAAATTTGCGCCACGGCGCCATTTTGTGCGACCAATAACTTTTTTGTACTAACACCTACGGACGTCAGTGAGGGGGCTTTTTTGTGCGGGCTGAAGTGTACTTTTATCGCTAGCAGTTTGGAATGCATGCGACTTTTTTGATCACTTTTATTTGATTTTTTGAGTGACGTAAAATGACCAAAAAACACAATTTTGGCGTTTGGAATTTTTTTTCTTCTACGGTGTTCAGCGTACGGGATAAATGATGTTATATTTTTATAGATCGAACTTTTTCCGACGCAGCGATACCAAATATGTGTAACTTTTTTATTATTTTAATGATTTTATTTGTAAAATGGGGAAAGGGGGGTGATTTGTACAAAGATGGCGGTTTCCCCACTTCCTGTCTGCGGACGGAAGTGGGGCAAACCGGCCAGGGTAAGTGACGGGAGCCTTCACAAGGCTCCCCACTACCATGTCCGGTCGTCGGATCGGAGCAGCATAGCTGCGCCGGTGCCGATGACCGTAACGATCGGTGCGCGGCACCAATCGCCGTTCATTCAGACGCCGCGGTCATCTTTGCCGCAGTGTCTGATGGGTTAAATAGCACCAGCGGGCAGAGCCACCCGCCGGCGCTGTTACTGTCGGGTGTTAGCGGCGATTAGCCGCTAACACCCGGCGGCTGTGCGGGGGGGTCGCGGAGCGATCCCCCTGCAAAGCCCCTTAACGGCCCTGGGACGTACTAATACGCCCAAGGTCGTTAAGGGGTTAAAGTAACACTGATAAAAGAACAGTAAGTCCAAAACCAAACAAGCACACACATATAAACAAAAAATGAAAAAAAAACCCTCCTCCCTCAGTCCAAGAATCATGTCTGTAGATGAGAATCCATGAGAGAAGAATCCTGGAGTCGGTAATACGGTATTAGTAGTCATAGGTTCCTGTGAGGAGCGCCCTTGTCAGGGCGATTACTCTGCTTTTTTAGCTAGGTAGGGCTCTAGTGTCACCCTAGGGTTAGATTATTTCTAACCCTTCAATTACTGGTCTCCAACTTCAGGATTCTTCTCTCATGGATTATCATCTACAGACAGTTCTTCATGACATCACACCTTGACTAGGGTAGGAGGGGTTTTGACCCATTTTTTTTGTTTATATGTGTGCATTACTTCAATAAGTAATATTTTATATGTAATTCCAGTGAATATATATATATATATATATATATATATATATATATATATATATATATATATATATATATATAAAAGAGCAGAAAAAAGCAGCACTCCCAAAAATGTCTAAGATGTAAAGCACAACGGGTGCCAGCAGCGACAGCTCAGATGCACGAGCCCAAATAACATATATAAGAAAAAAATCCGCGGCACTCCACACAAAGAATAAAGCTGAAAGGGTGTTTATTCCTCCATGCTTAAGAAAGCGACGTTCAGCTCCCTCACGGAGCTGCTTGACAAAGGCTCCGTGAGGGAGCTGAAACGTCGCTTTCTTAAGCATGGAGGAATAAACACCCTTTCAGCTTTATTCTTTGTGTGGAGTGCCGCGGATTTTTTTCTTTTATATATATATATATATATATATATATATATACTGATTCTGGGACGTCTTTTACACTGTATTTACTATACACGCAGTTACTTACATGTTAAAATAACCAAATATAAGCCAAGCCAATATTCTACCTATGTTTTCCTGAAAGGCAGAAGTTTTTTAATTGCATATTTAACCCTATGTTGTATTTTTCACAAGTGATCATTCTAGTGGAAGAATGTATTGAATCACAGAGACGCCACACGATGGCACATATTGGGCCTTATGTATGAAAACTGTCTAGCAGTAAGAATGTATGAAAACTGTCTAGCAGTAAGTATTTCTTTGTTGCCCATAGCAACCAATCAGAGCTCAGCTTTCATTTTTCCATAGTACTTTATGACATGAAAGCTCTAATTGGTTGCTATGGGCAACAAAGATAGTCTTACTGCTAGACAGTTTTCATACATCAGGCCCAGTGGGGCAGATTTATCAAGGCAGTTGCGCCTGAATTCTGGCTCCATTTGTGCCAAAAACCAGCTTTTCGCCACATTTACTTTGTGTTTTAGGCAGTTTCAGGCGCTTCTGCGCCTCGTCCGACAAAGGGGTGTGACCTCGTAAAATGGGGGTGGCTTCATGGGAAAGGAGGTGTGGCTTAAATGCTACAAAAAATTTGCCCAAATTTTGTTGCAGCTTCTGACGTAAAAGTAAGCCAACTTAATTGTGGTACAAACTTAGACTAGACAGTTCTAACCTGCACCAGGTTTATCAACACTCATGATAAATGTGACGCATTGTAAGACTGTCTAGTCTAAATTTACACTGTATAAAAGTAAGACACTATTGATAAATCTGCCCCATTGTATCGGTAGCTTTGCAATACCTATTACACAATACAGAGTTTAGCTGTAAACACTTGGGGAAAAAACACCGCAACATTAGGAAAAATGGGACGCATTAACATAACCATAGTAACGATACACTGACTACTGAAGGTGAAAAGCGCTTGCATCGAGCATACATTTGTAATATATTTTTATATAGCATACATTTTATGTTATAATAAAATATTCTATTTCAGTGAATTGCGGATTTTTATTTGATGAAAAATGATGGGAGTGTGTGGTAAACTGCATAATAATGGATAAACACATTTATAGTCTGTAGCTTCAGCTTTTGCAATCAAGGCTATCAGTGACATGTCCGGCAGGAGATAATTTAAGTTCTTTTTTTCTTCAATAAGTATCTGGAAGCTGTTTTCCTCTTTTCAGTCTCACGTGGAAGTTACAGACAGAGGTGCTGATTTATCACAGGAAAATATCTGCAGCTCAGAACTTTCTGATCAATGGTCCAGAAAAATATTAGGAGATGGCAAAAAGATGCCTCATTGCATTTTTTTCTACTGGATGATCCTATATTGATTGCAGCATGTTGTGGAGCACTTTGGAATGCTGTATACACATAAAACACAATATAAATGCAAATTCCCATTAAGGGCTCCATCCTATAGTGCACTTGGAATAGTTTGAATGTAATGCATCCTTACCATGGCTGAATATGTTCACTCAGTTGATTGCCGGAGATGTGTGTGTATTTTATGTATTTATGTGTATATGTTATCTAGATGTAGCACACCTGCATTTGTCATTAAGTGGCTTAGAATTTTCTTTTATTTATAGTTGTAACATAAAGCAGTAAGTTAATGTGCAGTCCTATGTAAAACTGCACATACCATGTTGATGAATTCTATTAAAGGGGTTGTCTCACTACAAAGATTAGATTTCAACATGTAGGGAACAGTTAATGGAGACATTTTCCAAATAGATTGTTTTGTTTATTTTTCCTTGTTGAGGGGATAAAAGTGATGTTATCAACTCTGAGTGCACTCAGGTTTCTCTAGGTTACAAATCTGCTTTGCTCTGCTCTCCCCATTTGTCTTATCTGATAGCTGGGATGATGTTATCCCATAGATCGGCACATAGATCGGCCAGCAGCTTGAGAGCTTGAGTGTTATCTAATCTACCAAACAAAGGAGACTAAGTGCTTTTGTTTACTTTAGTTCTGAAGCTTCTTTGGACTTTAGATAAACATCTCCTGAGAGTAATTAGCAGACTTTTGAATACAGAGCTGATATGCTAATCACTACCATATAACCAAGTATAGCCTGACCAGAAAGAGACAGGATGCATGAATGAAGGCCGCTTTTGGCTTTGTGAAACAGCTTGGTGAGACAACCCCTTAAATGACAAACTTAGCTTTACTACAACCCACAAACTCAGCTCTTTTGTACTGTAACAGGTAGTGCATGATGGTAGTCTTTCAATGTAGATCTTTATTTGGCAGATATAGCTTTATGTAGACGTACACAATCAAGTCACATTGTTATGACTACTAGCTAATATCCAGAGTAATTGCCGTGTGCAGCACAGACAGCAGATAGATGGGCTGGGAGTGACTCAATAAGGTCCTGGTAGGTTGACACAGGTAACTGTACCCATGCTGACTGCATCCCACATCTGCTGGAGCGTGCTTGGGGGAAGATTCATAGACACAACAATTGAGGTGGTCCCACAGAAACTAAATTGGGTTTATGTTTAGGAAATTAAAGGGCCAGGATAATGCTTGGAAGTCTTGGTCATGCTCTTCAAACCAACGTAGAATACTTCTACCCAAGTTGCATTGTCTAGCTGAAAGAGTATGTGATCTGCAAGAATGGCCCAGAAATTGCCACAAAAACATTCCCCAGACCATAACTCTGCCACCACCAGCATGTGTTCTTCCTGCATTGGTTGCAGAGTGTTTATTTTCTTATACCGTGTTTCCCCAATAGTAAGACACCCCCGATAGTAAGACGTAGCGGTGTCTTAGGGAGGTCGCCTAATGTAAGACGTACCCCGAAAGTAAGACGTAGCGCAGCCTGATGACGTCACTGCCTGTGCCGGGATGAGCGCGCGGGAGGCCGGAGCAGCGAGGAGCCTGGTAAGTGTTTTTCTGCCTACAGCTGGCCCTATACCTGCCTACAGCTGGCCCTATACCTGCCTACAGCTGGCCCTATACCTGCCTACAGCTGGCCCTATACCTGCCTACAGCTGGCCCTATACCTGCCTACAGCTGGCCCTATACCTGCCTACAGCCGGCCCTATACCTGCCTACAGCCGGCCCTATACCTGCCTACAGCCTGCCCTATACCTGCCTACACCTGCCTACAGCCGGCCCTACACCTGCCTACAGCGGGGCCTATAGCTGCCTACAGCCGGCCCTATACCTGCGTATCGCCGGACCTATCCCTGTCTACAGCTGGCACTATACCTGCCCTATATAAGACATACCCCGAAAGTAAGACATACTGGGACTTTTGGGGGTAAAAAGAATGTAAGACGCTGTCTTACTATCGGGGAAACACGGTATTTCTTGCCTGACATACCAATATTTATCCATTCAATGTAGCAGAAACTGTGACTCATCATGGGAGACCCTTGCCAATCAGTGGAGGTCTAATTCCGATACTGCTGTGAAAATGTAAGCCATTTCTGCTGTTAGCAGAGGTGCAGTGACCATCCGTCTGCTTTGGAGCCCAATGCACAGTAGTAATCACACTTCAAGTTGTGCCAATACACAGTAGGGTTTGCTAAAGGGTTTTATGGTAGCTCTTCACATCAATGTCAAATGATGCTCCGCGGTTTCCACATCGCTTATAAACAATGGCGCCATTTGTCCACTCATGATAAACAGCCACCCTCCACCTGAAAGCCAATAATCAGCTCTTTTTGCAACTCAAGGGCTATGTGCACAGACAACCTATTGCTCATCTTACATACCCACCAAGCCAGCTCACACACATGTGGGTTCCTTCATGAGCTATGCACTGCCGACATCAAAAGTAGGAAGTAATCATAACAATGTGATTCAACTGTGTATAAAAGTACACATACAGCTGATCCAGTTAAAGCCATTCAGATACAGCGTTCAGATTTAGGCATATTTCCCATACTGCAGTTAGTGAAATTCTTTTATAAGAAACAAATGATATCATGAATTAATTCATCGTCTTATTTAGACAAATGTAATTGGATAATGTAGGATCCTACATGGGTTTGCTTTTTCTTGTCATTGTTATATGCGGGAAGGCTGAATAGTTTTTTACTCAACGATAACTCACTAAAATGACATCTTCAACAATTAAAATCAAACTGCAGTTGTCTAAATATTACATAAAAATGAAGAAATAATAACTCGTGGCTATGGGAAAATGATAAGGGAACTTGTCAGGTACCTTACGCTGCCCCATTTAAGAGCATAATGTGACAGAGGGTGACAAGCTGAGCTCTGTGATATATAGGGTTATATGATAGAGGAGAGAAGCTGAGATCTGTGATATATAGGGTTATATGATAGAGGGAGAGAAGCTGAGATCTGTGATATATAGGGTTATATGATAGAGGAGAGAAGCAGAGCTCTGTGATATATAGGGTTATATGATAGAGGAGAGAAGCTGAGCTCTGTGAAAAAATAGGTTATATGATAGAGGAGAGAAGCTGAGCTCTGTGATATATAGGGTTATATTATATAGGAGAGGAGCTGAGCTCTGTGGTATATAGGGTTATAGGATAGAGGAGAGAAGCTGAGCTCTGTGATATATAGGGTTATATGATAGAGGAGAGAAGCTGAGCTCAGTGATATATAGGGTTATATTACCGAGGAGCGAAGCAGAGCTCCGTGATATATAGGGTTATATGATAGAGGAGAGAAGCTGAGCTCTGTGTTATATAGGGTTATAGGACAGAGGAGAGAAGCTGTGCTCTGTGATATATAGGGTTATATTACAGAGGAGATAAGCTGAGCTCTGTGATATATAGGGTTATCTGATAGAGGAGATAAGCTGAGCTTTGTGATACAAAGGTTACTGTATATAATAGAGGAGAGAAGCTAAGCTCTGATATATAGGGTTATATGATAGAGGAGAGGAGCTGAGCTCTGTGATATATAGAGTTATATGATAGAGGAGAGGAGCTGAGCTCTGTGATAAATAGGGTTATCTCATAGAGGAGATAAGCTGAGCTTTGTGATACAAAGGTTACTGTATATAATAGAGGAGGGAAGCTGAGCTCTGGGATATATAGGGTTATATTATAGAGGAGAGAAGCTGAGCTCTGTGATACATAGGTTGATATGATAGAGGAGGGAAGCTGAGCTCTGTGATATATAGGTTGATATGATAGAGGAGAGAAGCTGAGCTCTGTGATATATAGGTTGATATGATAGAGGAGAGGAGCTGAGCTCTGTGATATATAGAGTTATATGATAGTGAGAGGAGCTGAGCTCTGTGATATATAGGGTTATATGATATATATAACCCTATATATCACAGAGCTCAGCTCTTCTAAGGGCATTTTACAGAATCACAATTTCAGCAGCACTAGGGGGCACTATTGCTAATGACTTGATAACACAGCTATGTGCCCCCTGATAGGTCTTTATTTTCCTGCTTATTTAAAAGCTATTAAGATGTTTAGAAAGAGAACATTTCAAGCCTGATGATTTTAGAACAGGAAAAGTTTGCTTCAAAAGTGTTCTGATCAGATCTTTTATTCTACTCCTGAGCATTTTACATGAGATGATTACCATGTAAGAAATCATTATATCCAGCAAACATCCCCAATCACTGCGCAGTGTAAACATGTTCAGCGATTGCATGATTAGAAAGAATTGTTTGTCGACAAGTCTTTTATGGTAGCGGAAAACTTATATGCTCTTCGTTAGAAGAGGAGACAGGAGGAAAGGAGGAGAGAGGGGCAATCTCAAAAACAACTTAAATTACGAGAAATTATTTGATCATTGTCACATAGAAAGTTCTTGGGATTTTTATCTTCCTGCTATTTCTTTGAGTGATGCTCGTGTTTACAGATTTATCTTCATGTCAAAAAAGACCTTTGGGCTTCGTTGACACACTTTTAATGACATTTTTTGGCTTAAAAAAGTATCTGAGAAACTACTTGATTTTTTTTTTTTTAAGAAGAATCCTAAAAGTGTCTAATTCTATGAATGTGGTGCGATGCCCACAGATTGCCCCAAATCTTTGGTGCATTATTGCACCAAAGTTTGGAATGTGGATATTCATACATCTATAGAAAAGATCTACTACAGCTATTTGACACCAAATAACTGGCACGGCCCCATTTTTACATGTCACCCGAAATGCCTCAAAATGTGGCACGTTTCCTCACATCTATTTTTACAAAACACATTTATTATATGTTTTAGATATTTTTTCAGACTCATTCAAAAAGGGCCTGGCTTAGCACCAATGGGGCATGCCTAGGAGAGAAAGGGCGTGGACTAAAGGGCAACAATGGGCCTCATTTGTTTAATATTGATGTTTAATAAAACAGTAAAACTGCATTTACTGCCTACAGCAACCAATCAGAGCTCAGAAGTTTAGAAAATAAAAGCTGACCTTTGATTGGTTGCTCTGGGCACTAAAGACAGTTTTACTGTTTGGGTATGTTCACATGGCATAATTGCAGGGCGTATTTAGGCGCCTAATTGCACTGCAATACGCCCGAAATGTGCACTGCAATTACGATAATTCTCTATCATATAACCCTATATACCACAGAGCTCAGTCTCTCTCCCTGTATCATATAACCCTATATACCACAGAGCTCAGTCTCTCTCCCTCTATCATATAACCCTATATACCACAGAGCTCAGTCTCTCTCCCTGTATCATATAACCCTATATACCACAGAGCTCAGTCTCTCTCCCTGTATCATATAACCCTATATACCACAGAGCTCAGTCTCTCTCCCTCTATCATATAACCCTATATATCACAGAGCTCAGCTTCTCTCCTCTATCATATAACCCTATATATTGCAGAGCTCAGCTTCTCTCCTCTATCATATAACCCAATATATTGCAGAGCTCAGCTCCTCTCCTCTATCATATAACCCTATATATCACAGAGCTCAGCTCCTCTATCATATAACCCTATATATCACAGAGCTCAGCTTCTCTCCTCTATCATATAACCCTATATATTGCAGAGCTCAGCTCCTCTCCTCTATTATATAACCCTATATATCGCAGAGCTCAGCTCCTCTATCATATAACCCTATATATCACAGAGCTCAGCTTCTCTCCTCTATCATATAACCCTATATATCACAGAGCTCAGCTTCTCTCCTCTATCATATAACCCAATATATCACAGAGCTCAGCTTCTCTCCTCTATCATATAACCCTATATATCAGAGAGCTCAGCTTCTCTCCCTCTATCATATAACCCTATATATCACAGAGCTCAGCTCCTCTCCTCTATCATATAACCCTATATATCACAGAGCTCAGCTCCTCTCCTCTATCATATAACCCTATATATCACAGAGCTCAGCTTCTCTCCTCTATCATATATCCCTATATATCAGAGAGCTCAGCTTCTCTCTTCTATCATGTAACCCTATATATCACAGAGCTCAGCTCCTCTCCTCTATCATATAACCCTTTATATTACAGAGCTCAGCTCCTCTTCTCTATCATATCCTGCTCTGAGATAGAGCAGCACAAACCACCTGATGGGTTCCCTTTTAGAAAGACTCCTACAGCTGACCTATTCGCACTGTACCTGTGCTGCTGATATCACAATAATGTCTGTATACCACAAGCTGATCTTTGAGATAGTTATAGAATATTATTCAAAAAATACTCCAATATTTACATGACTAAAACCATAGGATACAGTAGGCTGCCCTAGTACATGACACAAGGAGGATCTAAGTATAGAGGAGCTGCAATACTCCTTTTCACTAGCACCTATATTGTCTTGCCACGTGCAGAACACTATAATATTATTACAAGGAGGATCTATACATGACCTATACATCTATATCTCTGACCTGCATCCTGCACTGAGGACATTTCAATTTCATTGTGACTTTCAAAAAATTACTCAGAAAACCGCGTTACTAAGAAGTTATTTAGCATTTGGCCACAAGGTGTCGCTGTTTTACTGGTCACAGCAGTTGACATTGAATTCTATTGAATCCAAACAAGCAGCACTGCAAGCTGTAACCAGTCGCTCCCACTGTTTAATAAAATATAAATACGCAGAGACATGCAATTCTCCTTGAAGAATATATAATCCTTATACATACAGTGTTCCATAAAGACACTCACAGTAATTAGGATTCTCCTCTCCGCATCTTAATATTAAGCTTCCACATTTGCTACTTTGTTTTCAGGACATTAAAAGAGACTGGATTATACAGGCATCGCCACAAACCAGTAAAAACCTTATCTGGTGGGATGAGAAGGAAACTGTCCATCTGCATAGCCCTGATCGGTGGCTCCAAAGTGGTTATATTAGATGAACCCACCACTGGCGTGGACCCCTGCTCGAGGCGAAGTATCTGGGAAGTCATTTCCAACAATAAAAAGGGTAAGGACTGACGGTGATGAAATTGTTGTAAAGACTGTATGGTAAAGCTGGCCTGGAAATCCTGTTGGTACGACGTCCTAAAACATAGTCCGAAATCCTATTTAACTTGGAATCTTCAGAAGGAACATTCAGCACCAATTCTCCCAAAACAATAAACAATATGACTACTCTAGGAATTTTTAAATTAACTTACAGAAAGAAATATCCCCAGTATAAAACATAAAATGTACTTCCCAATATCCGCCTCTCGTTGGTTTCCCTAGTATATCATGTCACAAGGCATTATGGGAAAGGAGCTGAGAAGCTCAAGCACCCTCTTTTGGATGCAACAAATGCTTAATTTGCTTTTGACCCACTGAGTCTTCAAAAAGCAAAAGGGATGATAGCCGAGCCAATATCACCCATCTGCATAGAGCAGCTCTTTCGGGGTTTTGCCCCTCATCAGTGCAGAGCAGAGCGATACTGGCTGGCTGGATGGGAGGCAAATACTGGCTCAGGAAGGGGAACATCTCTTCTTGGGGAGAGCACCATGTTGGTGTGTAGAGTTTTGAATTGTCTTTTTGCCCTCTACTAAGCATCTGCATATCACAAGGCATTATGGGAAATGAGCTGAGAAGCTCAAGCGCCCTCTATTGGATATAATAAATGCTCAATTTGCTTTTGACCCACTGAGTCTTCTGAAAGCAAAAGGGATTTTAGCCAAGCCAGTGTCACTCATCTGCATACAGCAGCTGTTTCGGGGGTTTGCCCCTCACCAGTGTAGAGCAGAGCGATACTGACTGGCTGGGAGGCAATGAGTGGCTCAGAAAGGGGAACATCTCTTCCCCTTTCTAGTATATCATGAAAACACCACAATCAGTGGCAAATAATTAATAATGTCCCAATGCGTTTTCCCAACTGGTTCATCAGGGGACATAAAGATAACCACAAATATGTGGTGATAACAATAGGTTAACCACAGATACTGTAGTGATGACCTGATGTAGCCACTTAGGTGTTTGTCCTACTTATAATCCAACCATGGATTAGGGGCTTTTGGATAGAGTCTATCTCCTATTGATGACATCAAAACCGTGAGTGTAACATACTTGTTAAGTACATAATATGTATGACATCAGTACGGGGTTTTCAAAAAATATAAGGAGATATATATTTGAATGCAACATTCAGTATCCCAATGAATCCGTGGCAGTGCACAAGGGGACCTAGAGTAGGAGTTGATTGTATCAGATTTCTCGGTTTAGCCCAAAAAATTTTAAGTTTTAAATTTTTCATTGTTAAAAACCTCCTACAAATTGCAACATCTGAAAGTACAAATAATACCTCAACAATCTCGATGTTACACGTCTATCAGAAAATATACACTTATTGTTTTTATTTTCAGTAAACTTCAGGACTTACCATGATATAAAATGCATACCAGTAAATAACTATGGAAATTATAAATGTAAATATATCAAGGGTCCTAAAGGACAACACTAAAAAGCCTTCTGTTGGGACCTGCCTCGGACAGTGCTCAGCACCTACCCTCTTTGGGTCCTTATTCCATTCTGGCTTTAATGTAATGTATTTTTTTCTAGACAACAGCAAGTGACAAGGACTAGTTTTTAGCCCAGAGCCCATTTCCCTCACTCGCAATAGATATATGGATTGAAATGGTTGCAGTCACACCCAAGACACAGCGATTTCAAGAGGACACTCGACATCTCTTGACATGTCTGTTTTAGTAAATTTGTGTGTTCCCTGTAAAATTCTGGAGCATCTTCTCTTATAACTGTTTTACTGAATCAGACAACTGAATGTTGCAAACTGGACAGTCTGACATTGTCCAATCAATGCTTACAGAGTCGATGTGGGCAGGGACACACTCTTTTGGTAACACCCATATGACTGCTTCAGTAATACAACAGTACAACACAGTTGTAAGCCAAGATGCTCCAGACTTCACAGAGAGCACAATGGGGGGTGTTACTAAATCAAATATGTCAGGAATGACCATAGGTTCTTTTTAAGTATCTTAAGGGTCCGTCTACACGGCATGGTTTTCTCGTCGGATTTTCAGAGGGTTTGCGGATTTGGATTCTGAAAACCCGACAAGAAACCGTTCCCATAGACTTTAAAAGAAAATCCGTTCAGTAGTCTACACTTAAAGGATTTTCAGCTGGATGGCTTTTCAGCCTTTGGTGTTCCTAAAAACTTAGAGCATGCACAATCTTTTGCCTGGTTTTCGGGCGGAAGGTGTGCAAGTTCACTGATTATGGAGGACGGGCAAATCCGCAGACCCCGGACAGAACCGTCCACCAAAACCACTGAAAAGATGATAAAATACCGGCCGGGTTCTTACCGTCATTTTACCACTATCGTGTGGACGTGCCCTGAGGGTTCATTCCCACAACGGATTTTAATGAGGATTTCACAGTGGATTCCACATTGATTTCTTCGTCACAGCTCTCAGATAGACAGACATTCATTTGAATGTCAGTCTGCGTTGTCATTCACATAGTGAACAACAGCGCGGCATTTTCACACCCCGGATTTAAAATTCATGGTGTGGAAAGAAAAGGATGAGCAAGTTCTTTCTTTTGAGCGGATCCTCATCAGATCCCATTCTGGTGGGAGCGACGTGGGTCAGTTTCATTACAATGGGGCAGAATCAGAGGCGAAAAACTCCTGTGTGTGTGAAAATCCTCGGCCTTAAAGGGGTGTTCTGGGCCCTAACACTGCTCATTTGTCCATCAGTGTATGAGTAAAAATAAAAGCTAAGGCTCATACTTAGCTCCCCGATGCTCCCGTTCACTCCCGGCTGCCGGTGCGTTCAACCGGAAAGTAAGCAGTGAACATCTATCATTCACGTGAAAGGTGCAGCCAATCACAGGACACAACGTCACCTGCACGTGGCCTCTGTGGCCTGTAATTGGCTGCAGCTGTCACTTGAATGAAGACCGTTCATTGCTTCAGCAGCGATGAACGGACCAGCAGCCGGGAGTGAACGGGAGCATCCGGGAGGGAAGTATGAGTCTCAGCAATATTTCTACTCATGTTATGGCCCGGAACACCCCTATAACTGCGAACTTAGCATAAAGTTCTATCACATAAGAGCTTTCCTCTTGTGGAGTGTGGAGCATCTTCTCTTATAACTCTGCGTTGTGCTACTCTTGTTATTACTTCTAAAAATTGATTACTGAATCAGTCAGATGGGTGTTACCAAAGGGGGTGTGTCCCTGCCTACATTGACACTGTCAGCACTGACTTGACAATTAGACTGTCCAGGACACACACTCAATAACACCCATCTGATAGATTCAGTAATACATTTCTACAAGTAATAACAGAGGAGCACAGCAGCACAACACATAAGAAAATATACTCCAGAATTGTTATTTCACAGGGAACACAATACTACAACTGACAAGTGTTGAGAACAAATTTCCTATAGAAGCTTAGAAGACTTAACCTATGTCTCTACTCTTTATTATTCCTGCCACAAGTGGTCACCATGACTGTACAGTAGGATTCTCACCGATAACATTTATTGTAGCGATCCTCACTTTTTTGCCTCTTTCTCCATACATATTTTTTCATGAACATGCAATAACAAATCCTATGGGACCATCGACTTTTCAGTGATAAAATCTTCAGAATTTATTGCTATCTAAAAGTATCCACAAGTATAGAGGGTACAAACTTGATTAAAAACCGACGCGTTGCGGGCACTACATGTTGCCCTTGTTCACGGTAACAACATTCTACATTCCACATCACATTAAATAGAAAAATGGGTCATAGGTGTATAACCACGTCATTTCCCCCAACACACATTTAAAACTTATCGATACCTACAATAAAGTTTCTACATGCAACAGATATTTCCTGCTATAGATAGTAATGATTGTTACACTCCTAGTAAATGTAAGCCAAGTCGTTTCGATAATTCATACCTAGTGGTGTTCGTGTCTCCAGTTCGTTTCCAAAAGGCTTCGCGCATGCGCACAGTGCGTTGCCAATCATTAGAAATGTAATCTTACAGACATGTTGTACATAATTATTTGTATAGTAAAACTTTACACAAAATCTATTTTATATCTATGGTAATACTATTTTCTTCTACATCACTACAGATAAAACAATCATATTGTCCACTCACCACTTGGATGAAGCAGAAGTGCTAAGTGACCGCATTGCTTTTCTTGAGCGGGGAGGTCTGAGATGCTGTGGCACGCCAAGGTTCCTTAAAGAGAGATTTGGAACTGGATACCATCTCACCCTCACTAAAAAGGTAAGTTCTTCTGGATCTGGAAAATGGCACAGAATGGCATGGATATGGAGGTGGCTTGAATTAGCAGCTTAGCATTTTCCATTTGAATCCATCAATAGCTGGATACAAACCCAGACAGATAATGAGTTCATATAACTAATCTGAGCAATAGTGGTAAATTAATTGCTTTGAAATTGACCGAATTTTCTCTGTCAGTCACACTAAACATATTGAACATGTTGGAAAGGTTTGGGGTTTTTTGCTTAAAATGCCTGAAGTAGAAATGTGAGATCAGGAAAATTGTGGATCTTGGTGATAGAAGAATCTTCATGCACATGTTAAGAAAGGATAGTTATGAAATAGTAGACTATTTAAACTATTTTTGGCCAGCAAAGTACAAGCAAAGTTTTTCTTAACATCTAAAGCCCTTCAAGGGAGCCTCACTTTAGACTATGTAAGGAAACTGATAAAAACATGCATCAAACGCTCTACTCTTAGGCTACATAACTGTGAACTTAGAACCATAGTCCAGGTGTCAACCTTCCAAACAACCTGTTACAACCTATTGATAAACCATAAATATTTAAAATGGGAACAAGGCATTTGGTGCCCCAGGCAAATAGGAAAATGGCTTCTCCCGCCACATTCAAAATTCAAATGCCTGGCCCTGACTTGGCTCAAAGTACTTGCGGCTGCACCCTAAGCTGATATGGAAAAAATCACAATTGTGCAATTTTTTGAGGGAGGTTTCATTTTTATTGAGTTTAACTAACAGCCAATACTCACTTTACATGAAACAGGCTCAGCTCACGATCCCATTGATTATCTGCATGTGCCCCCTTACTAACAGGCATGAGGGAGAGCCCTAGGCAGTCGCCTACCTCTGCCCACCCATCGTCTTGCCCCTGGGTGGGAATACTTCTTGAAGTGATACTGTCAAGTTGGTAATTTAAGGGAAAAAACATCAAAAGTCTGTTTCATCATTACATTCTTATTAAGCTCATCAGATAGTTTGTTAAAGGGAATGTGTCATCAAAAATGTATTATTGTTTAACTCACGTTTTTATGTTAAACACATTTTTTAAGAATTTTTGGTTATATTTCTTTTTAATTTTTCATATCACTTTCAATATTTTTTAATAATTCTTAAGTCCTGCAGTTTTCACTTTGGCCACTAGGCCTTGTTTGCACTGCTTTAACAGCAGTCAGAGAGATACTTTACAGCAGCTTCATGCACATAGGAGACTTAATACTGTTTCTGTCCCATAGACTTCAATAGGACAGTTTTCTAGTCATGCTGTGTGACCTAGGAAGAATTCACTCTGAAGGAGGAGGGGGGGTGAGAACTGTGACTATCTCCTCTGGTGACTGGTGGATTCTGTGTTATCTATTCACACTGGTGTCTCCTTTCAGTTTGACCCTGCTTGTGTTAATAATGAACACACTGCTGAAAATCTTTATCTATAGGGCAGAAAGTTTCAGAATGTTATTAGGCTTAGTGGCCAAAGCGAAAACTGCAGGACTTAAGAATTATTAAAAAAATATTTAAAGTGATATGGAAAATTAAAAATAAATATAACCAAAAATTCTTAAAAAATGTGTTTAACATAAAAACGTGAGTTAAATAATAAGTCATTTTTGATGACACATTCCCTTTAAGCTGTTTTTACTGCTATACATCCTTATCGAACTATCAGATATCTCTCACACAGCTTTCCTTGAGACAGATGCAGTGTCTGCTAAAAGCAAGAGATTCAAGGCCTTCCTCCTCCCCCCAGATGATACAGAGGAGAGTTTGGGAATGTGTCATATCAGCTAATGCTTCATACGTACATGCAAATTATAACTTGTCTCTTAGCGACCACCAATTAACCAATAATGTAGTGATAGAATAGTTATGTGATTAAAAAGTTCTATTGGAATGTAGTTTACTGTGATTAAAGCAGATCCATGTCCCAAACGGAAGGAGTGGGTCGTATTTCTCGAACTCCAACTGTCGACAGCTGTAATAACAATATAATTCGGAGGAGACATTCATTGGATAAAGGAGTGGAACAAAGATAATTTCCACACCTGATTTAATCATCTTGACAATACACTGCTTCAAAATGTTTGTCGGTTCTTACAAAATAACCCAGAATATTGCAGTGTTCTTCTTTCAACATATACCCATTGTACTCTTCTCATAGACACTGCACTGTGACCATCCAATTAAGAAATAAATTCATGTAAATAAGCGTATGGATACATACTGTACAGTACAATTATATGAACAGTTTCCCTTCAGCAGGTGCCCTTCCCCCACATGCCTACATGTAAATCCAGCTCCACTATAGGAACAATATCATGATGTAGGCTTCTGCTAGTTAGATAGCACCCAAGTTTATTCTTCCTTGTAGCCTGAAGGCAAAACTTGATTTCAAATCTCATTTTCTAATGTTTAGCAGTATTTACATAAGCAATTGGAAACCTGCCCGTCAGACAGGAAAAAGGAAGTGTACAATGCACTTCCTTTTTCCTGTGTTACTAGCAAGCTTCTGACTGGTTGCCCAATTTTCCAATAGGCTGTTTATTGGTTGCTTAAAATTCAAGTTGGGCTGAATCATCCTAAACTGAATTTGAAGTGCAACCTTAATTGTAGCATTGGATGTGTTCACACTTGCTTTTTACAAGTATAGTGTGGTTGTCAGCTCTGCAAAACATAACAGATACTCTATGACACCCGTTAGAATCAATTACAATACAGATCTGTCCTATCTATAATGGATTCTTTAAAAATGGGCGTCAATGTGTTCGGAGCCTTATGTTTGAGCCACATTTCTAATTTTTTTGGACATCTTTTTCGGTTTCAAATCAGTATGAAGACATTTTCCAGTCTCAAACACAACTCATAAGAATGCAGCTGAGTAAGAGCAAATGAGATCACTAAGGCACTTTCTCACGGCATTCATTATTCATTATTCCTTCATTCATGTGATTGCAGCTCATCAATTCAGTACAAGTCAATGCTGTCATTATGCCAAAGTGTCCTACGTATAACTGAGACAATTTATAAATAAAATCAAATGAAGAGGTTTTATATGAAAAATATTACATCCAGATTGTACAAGACAAGAGCTAACAAAGATTTTCCTTTGCAATCTTCTCTCCCAACTCACCACATACTATAAGAAAAAAAGTTACCAAATTAATTCTTCCCCAGTCTTAAAATACCAGGACTGATGCATCTTATTGGGTTGACCTCAAATGTGAACCAGCTTATCGACTCCAGAAGTTCTAATTCACAATCTAGACATGTCTTGATCACAAGGCCATGAAATAAAAGCAAAGGCAGAATAATGATGCTTTGTGCATGCATAAAACTATGATAAGTGGGCGCCAGAAAGAGTAGCAGCTTCTGACTTTACTTTCATAGCCCCATCAGCCTATGCATAAAAGAACTTTTTGATTGAATGCAGAGACCATACATTAATGAAGGCACTGGAGATATACAAGGCCAAACAATTACACACAGAAAGGCTGCTCTTTTTCCGTGAAAACCCGACAACTGAGAGTTGAAAACTGTATGGCAAATGCAAGGGTTTTGCAAACCAATTAATAATCTCATTTGTATCCATTCTACACTTCCCCGCTATCACAATGACCTTGAATAAACAGACCAGACTCCGTGAAAGTTAAAAACATTGTTCTCAGGTCACTACTAAACAACATGGGATATGGAAATGTGTTTAGTGGGTGACATTACCATGGGCATTGACAGTACCCGTGATGGTTATGGTAGACTCGGAAGAATGACTCCACCAGGACTATGAGGTCCAGGTGGAGGTGCAGATACAACTGTGCCAATTGTACATACATGACTCATAAGATACATGTTCAAAAATAGGCTAGACAATAACCAACTTCTAATGCCCCATCTATTTTAAATTGGTCATAATAATTTCCATACAACACAATGACCACCCAAAACAAGAAAAAGAGTTCACACCAATTATATATAAAATTCACACACAATCTTTATTTGAAAATTCAATATAAAATCATACAAATTGAGTCATAAATGTATACTAATATAAAAGATGGCAAAACTACCATAGAGAATAAAAAATAAATTGTATTAATATAAGGTGATTAAAAACACTTATTAAAATGAAGACATACATTAGCAGGTCACCCAAATGAAGGCCTAAAGACACCCAGAAAGTCACTATATCTACACAGTGCATAACATATATAAATGTTGAGGATAGAACAGTAATACATTAAGTATAGCATGAATATACAAAACCAAATAAATCAAACCTGACATGGACATAAGAGCATAACACAAGAGTAAAGAGGACTCAGGCACACACCCTGCTATTATATAGGTCTTCATTTTAATAAGTGTTTTTTAATCACATTATATTAATACAATTTATTTTTTATTATATATGGTAGTTTTGCCATTTTTTGTATCAGGGTATATTACACATGCTCTGGCACCACCGATTATGTCATTTGTTGTGATTTATGCCCTCATTATATGTAGCTTTTTGATATTCAATTACAAAGATCAATCCAAGAAAAGGCTACAGCCTGCAGATACAAGTTGGTTAATTTTATAATATTTGTAATATTACATATTATTTTACATGATAGCTGATTTTATAATATTTGTAATATTACATAATATTTTATGCTGGTAGATGGCAATTTTATTAGTACTAAACATAAAGGGAATGGAGCATCTTTGTTACGAGGAGAGGTTAGTAGAATAGAACTTATTTAGTCTTGAGAAAAGACGGCTTCGGGGGGATATGATTAATTTATATAAATATATAAATGGTCCCTACAAAAAGTATGGGGAAAAATTATTTCGTGTAAAGCGCCCTCAAATGACAAGGGGACATTCCCTTCGGCTAGAGAGAAAAGGATTCAATCTCAAGAGGAGAAAAGCGTTCTTCACTGTAAGAACTGTGAATCTGTGGAATAGCTGCCTGAGGAGCTGTGTTGGGTCAATAAATCTCTCACTTTTTTTGAAAGTGCTGCCTTTTCTACTTTTTTGAATTACTCATGGTTTGACCTTGATCCTGGTCATTTAGGCATGCACTCATTCATTTTTTTGGAGTTTATTGTTACTTGCTGCTGTGACTGCTCTATTTCATGTAAAATTCTGGATCCTGGCTGGTGGCGGGCGGGGTCAGAGCTGGGGTCTCCCCTGGAGCAGATTGGTTCTTGCCTTGTGGGTTTCAGGGCATTCACCAGTGGGAAGGTTGGGCTTGAACTCCTGGTCTCCCTCCCTTAACCCACATTTTCCCCACCCGTGGTTGAACTTGATGGACACGTGTCTTTTTTCAACCGTACTAACTATGTAACTATGTAAACTCACGAAAAGGCTTTATTGTACTTGGAACTAAAAATAGTAAATATAAACCACAGGGTATCACAATGTTTAAGTAATCTTACTCATTACTACATCTGCCCACCGGGTGTAGCCTCCCATTATTATTATTATTATTTATTTTAAAGCGCCATTGATTCCAGGGCGCTGTACATTCGAGGGGGTTACATACATTACATAAGTCAAACGAGTACAGTGATAAGGGATAATGACAATTGGCACGACAGAGGGAGAGAGGACCCTACCCGCGAGGGCTTACAATCTACAAGGAGGGAGGAAGAGACAGGAGGTGAGGGGCAGACATGTCTGTGGAGGAAGTAGTGACAAGTTTAGTGAAGGTTATAGGCATTATGTGTTTTATGTTCTTGCTTCCTTAGGGGGTTCAAAAATTAGTGTGCCATTTGTTGGCATTAGGAGTTGCAGGTCTTAGACAAAAAAAACCTAGGTAAAGTGCCCCTGGTGGCTACAATTGGTAATGCCGCTGTTACTGGTAATATCGGTGTTACTGGTAATATCGGTGTCGTTTTAAATTGATCCGTTAAATTGATCAGACATCCTTTAAGAGTGGAAACTATAACTCCAAAGGGAACCAAACCTTACACATTTTCAAAAGTCAACCTATCTTTAACATGCAAATATATCTAAATATCTAAAAATAAAGGAAAATAAAACACTTATCTGGTATCTTTGCTTATTAAAGTGAAGGTAAAATGAAACTAGTGCGGACCAAACATTGGACTCTAGGCTCTTAATACACCTGCTTTTCCTTGTTTCAAATTGTACAGTTTAGTTAATGTCACATCCGATTAAACAGTAAAAGGTGCCCCTCTCCTTAGTGAGATATAATGAAAGCCAATTCTCCAGCGCTGAAATTGCAAAAATTGTAGGCTTATTATAGCCTCTAATAAGTATATGCTAGATAAATATAGAACTGCAGAACCAGGTGTCATGAAGGTGCACATAGCATTTGGGTAGTATAACGTACTAGAGTAATATGTTCATGATATTGGTATTCATATTCTGTGTGGCTCCTGTTAATATTTTTTATAATTACATTTAGTACGTATGCTTTAAATGGTTGTCAGGTTAATAAAACTAATTTTCAAATATAAAATAAGTACGATCCGTGCTAATAAAGAGGCCCCATTGTCAAGACACTCAACTATTATACAAAACAAGGAGTGGCTAAAAAGATTACCTCTTAATATGGAGGACTGAGGACCTATGTGCTTTTGATATGGGGCTGAAGGTGTACTGAATACCTACTGCTGGGTTATCCCACAGATTATAGCTTTTTTTCCTGGGGTCCCTATAGCAGGACAAGTTTGTGATCAAATTATGGTCATGGGATGCTAAGTGAAGCTCTATTCACTTATTATTTTTCCCTTCCATTGGATGTATACACATAGTGGAATGGGAAGTTCACATCTAAATGCTACATCCAAGGACCCAATACAATCTAAATACTTGCTTGTAGGTATCCAGAAGAATATGGTGGCATAGCTGCTGTGACAAAAATGGAGTAAATGTAGTCAAATTGTGACTATGTTTGCTCTGTTTTCAGCTGTACCATTTTCTATCCCATAAACAAATCATGTACATGGCAAACATAAATAACAATTTGACTATGTATACTCTATTTTTGTCTATGGATATGCAACTGTTAACCCACAGAATACGTCTGGATACCTGCTCGCAAGTATTCAGATATATAGGGTCCATTGTATGAAATAACTCTAATCTGTGATGTGTACCTCTAAAAAAGAGTGGCATTTATTACCCATTGGCTCCCATGGAAAGTAGAATGTATGCCAAATTGTATATGATTTTTTTAATCTCTATCCAACTGTATAGGAAAGCAGAGCAGACGATGCTCTCTAATACAGTAAAAATAAAGACGCTAAAGCAGCAACCCAGTCTAGAATAGACAAACATGGCAAGTCTTTTGTCATACACTAGATGTCAGGGGCTCTGAAGATATATTTGGCACATGCTTCTGGGAATTTAGCTTGTGCAAACACTGAGTGCGTTTTGAAAAGGATACATGAACAAAGCATTATTCAAGTAGATGACCCCCTTATGCTATGTTCACATGGCTTAAATTGGGGCGCATTTCGCCGCGAATTGAGAGCGTACTGCGCTCTAATACAGGCAACATGGGCCCCAGTCATTACGGTAATCCACAGTTCTCATAGAGAACTATGGATTATGCCTCCCCTAAGAGATAAGTGACATGTAATTTATTCACAGCACTTACGCGCCGCGAGTAATGACAGTCTGTGGGACTGGCAGGCTGCCAGCCCCCCCGCATTGCAGGAGTATTCGCCGATTGGGGCGAGCTCCTGAACACCCGGTGTAATTGCGGGGTGTACTGTAAGCCCTGCAATTAGCCGTGTGAACTTAGCCTTAAAGTCAAAGTATAAAAATCCATCCTGAATCTTCAAGAGCACAGAACAAGGTCTACATGAGTATAACAACCACAGAGTATGACCATACTGAAACTGGAACTCCTTATTTAGATTGGGAAAGAATCAACAGTGCCTCCTTCATAAGAACAGAAAACCAAAAATAGCTGGATCTGTTACTTGATGGATTCCATTGACTATAAAATGGTCCATTGGGTTTCCATTATGGTGTCATGGTAGCCATAATTTTTGATGGAATCTCAGATGGAGGCTACTAACTAAACCTCTGATGCTGACATTAATTTAGCCTTAGTAGTGGGCAGTGCAGTCTAAGATGAGTAGCCACTGGGTTTTGTCATTAGAAGAAACCTGTTCCTGCCAAAGATTCTTTTTAAGAACTGGCTCTGGGCTTTCTGTTATCAAACCAAATAACAACTCATTAAGATAGTACTTACAATAAAAACTAAATTTGCAGGGCATTAAAATAAAAATCTGTTGTTTAAAATGTTTCAAAAATGTTGTTACAGTTTTCGACTCAATAAGATGAAAAAGTCTGCATTACAGAAAAAGTGACCGCTTTAATCCAAACACATATCCCAGAAGCAAAACTGAAGGAAGATGTTGGTGGAGAACTAGTGTTTGTCCTTCCACCATTCAGGGCAGAGATATCAGGTGCCTACCTTTCACTTCTCCATGATCTGGATAGTAGCCTAAATGACCTCCATATTGGCTGTTACGGCATCTCTGACACCACCATTGAAGAGGTAAGCATATAGAATACATGTAGTCTGCTCAAGGTCAAGACACCAACAGTCACAAGAATAAGGACTTGTCTACATGGCAATTGTGCTGATGCCAGTAAATACGACATGTCATCACTGCTGCTATGTAAACAATGAATTGGTACTGGAGCAACAGGGAGTGGAACAGGTACAAATTGTGGTCTTTTTACCTGCTACTGTCACATTGCTTTTTTTTAACTACTGGACAACCCCATCAAAGGGTGTAATTCAAGGGCAATCTGTTCAAAGTGTCTGAAGGTATGACATGGGTGAGTGGGGTCTCTAAAATTGTATGGCATGTATACTTTTGGTTCAGTTGTGCAGAAAACATTGAAGAGGAAATGGCAACCCAGTAACCATGTAATTGAGGATGCCGGAATTGCTGATTACCTCCATATCTGGATGTTCTTCATTTTTTACTCTACATGCATTTACAATGGGAAAACGAAGCTTAAAGGGGTTGTCTCATCTCAAAGTTTCATAGGATGCATAAATTAAATAATGCTGCTTTGCTCTGTCACTTCCTGGTCAAGCTGTCTGTAATTAGCATATTAGATCTGTGTATTCAGACTGCTAATTAGATAAATCTCATGCTGTCAGGACCAGGGAAGCTTCTGAGTTAAAGTAAACAGTAGTAATTATTGGCTTTTGTCTGAAAGATCAGATAATAGACAAGCTCTCACTGTCCGGAGTTCTGTGTGACCTGTGTGATAATGCAATCCCTGCTATCAAATAGAACAAACAGCGGAGGGGTGAAGTACACAGGTCGGTCACTTGAGGAACCAGAGAGAACACAGAAGGTGATAAAATCACTTGTAGCTCCATAACAAAAAAAAAATGAACAATGCAATATATTTGGAAAACATCTTTATTTAGTGTTTCCAACATGTAGAAAGCTAATCTTTGTAGTGAGACACCCCTTTAATACAATTAAGTCATATGCATAACATGAATCAAACAGTCTTTAGGTCAAAGGCCAGAAATCCTTGAAGTTAAGTCCTCACAACTCTGTAAGCACTGAGATGTTCATGTGGTTGGGGTAACTCGATTTACTTCTCCCCATCAGATGTAAATTGGGCATAGGAGCATAGTCATGATATTCACAGCCATGAGTTTCCACCATAAATATGAACACAGACATTGAGCAGTATGAACGCTTAACTATCCAAGTAAAAATGTATATTATATACCCACTAGAGATATAAGTATAGGCATATCAACCTTAGAATACAAGGCAAGTAATCCACCCGACCCTGGGTTTTGCGGTTTCAGAAATGTACAATGTTCTATGTAATATGCAAAAAAACTTAGGGGGACATGTATGAAACTGACTAGGTGTAAGACTGTCTTTGTTGCCCATAGCAACCAATCAGAGCTCCTCTTTTATTTCATATATATAAAAGTTGAGCTCTGATTCGTTGTTATGGGCAACAGAGAAAGTCTTAGACCTAGACTGTTGTCATACATGTCCTTGGTCCTCTAAAGTGATTTTAGTATAATGTAAAATAAATTAATTTCCCTAAAAAGAACAACTCCTTTTCACAAGTAGTAAAAGGGACACTGCCATCAAAATTTGTCTTTTTACATATTGACAAACAATATGCGAATATTTTATGGATTTTTGTATATTAATCGGTAGGTTAAATTTTGTTTAAATAAAGTACCCCTATGTACATTACTCCCTGTAACTTCCCTTCTGTGAGCTCTGATAACACAGCCGTGAGAGGGTGGCTCAATGGTCCTTTTTTCTGGCCAGCCAAGGTCTGAGAGGTATAATTCTTATGAGTACTAAGCAGATAAGTGAGTATAAAATACCCTCCCCAGTGCAGAAAAAATATTACCTTCCTATCCTTTCATGTATTGCTATGTGCTATATATCTCTGTGGTCTAGTCTAACCTTATCTATCCCTGTCCAGAGAACAATAGAGTGATTATTAGGTCATTACCTACTACTTGTAATGAGACTATATAGAGATAAACAGCACCAAATGTAAAGTGAGATTAGTCTGCCCTTCCATTCAGGAGTTTGATTTCTCAGCTAGAGAAAGACAATATCTCATATGTAATTTTAATTGCATAGTACTGCTGAAAAAATTAAAAAAATACTGTCACAAAGTATAAAGCAAAAAAAAATAGTTTTCAGGAATATTGGTTTTAACAAAAAATAATTTCTGATGGAAGTGTCCCTTAAAGAAGAAAAATCATATAAAATTGTATCATAAATATCCAGTGCAATATTTTTTTTTAATTTCTTTTTTTCCTAGGTATTCTTAAAACTAACTGATGGGCTGGATGAAGATGATGATCTTCCTCCGGGGGTTGTGCACATCCCTAACAATGACTATCTTGTAGATGATGAGCCTTCTACAAACTCATATAGTTTTGACAATGATGGTAGGTTACAAGAAAAATATTACCACAGAATACATATCAAGAGTTATCTCAGAAAGAGAAAGAAGTCCCAAAACCTTCAAAATATCAGTTGCAACCATGGTAGTTGCTATGGGCCCCAGATTTGAAGGAGAACAACTCAAGTGCAAGAACATTATAGTTTCTAGTAGAAAATGACAAATTGGTCTTTTCTGGTATCTAAACCTAATATATAGATTATTTGATATATGGGGCTGTTGTCCATACCTTCAATTATTGATATTAACACTGCAGTTTCATTTTTTTGTCATATGACGGTGAAGGCCCATAGGGCATAAAGAGAGCCTCACCATAGATACCTCAGCATAGGTACTATGCATTAGAAGCCTACCTTGCTATTCCTAAAAAGAGTATTCCCATCACATTGATTAGCTTTAAACATGTAGCTAAAGGTAACTAAAGATTAGCCCCAAATACATTGCTGTTCTGATTTTGCCTTATTTCAAAGTTAGAGCAGTTTTTATCTCCTGTTTACACAATCTTTCTTTGGTTACCAACCACCTCATTCTGGTTCAGCAGCCCTGGCCAAGATGGTGATGTCACTCATTGCTGTGTCTTATCAGCATTCTGAGAACTTGTTCCACATATAAAATAAGAGGCGTGGAAGTATGTGTGGGACAAATCAATATAAACTGAAATATACATATATTACATATATATAAGACATTATTAAATACATGTGTATATATATATATATATATATATATATATATATATATATATATATACACACACACATATATATATATATATATATATATATATATATATACATACATACATATATATATATATATATATATATATATATATATATATAATACATACATACATTTAATAATGTCTTCCCTACCTGAAATTACTAACATTTTAGATGTCACCAAGGATTTCAGTGACTATAACTTTAGCCCTTTAGAGCTCTGTAGTCTTGTGCCCTGATGTTAAAACCTCTCCATCACCAATGTCTCTCTAATAGGCTCAGCTAGGAATGGTGGAGCTGACATGTCAGTCACTGCTATACAAAAAGCTCCAACAATCCCTATTTCACTGATATGAGAAACTCCCAAAATCATAATATACAAAAAAAAAAAATTGGAGGACTATCTCAATAAAAAATTACAAATTTTATTAATTCCAACAAAATAATCATTACAAAAATCGACAGTCAAAACATAAAGACATGAAGACAAGAGAATGATCAATGTAAAAAGGGACAAATAGCGGTATAGAGATATCAAAAAACATATCCGATAATAAGATGTAAGATGTCAGTATTTCATGAGTATACCGGCAGTCCCCGGGTTATGTACGGGGTTAAGTTGAATTTGTATGTAAGTCGGAAGAGGTATATTTATTAATTGTAGCTCTAGTCCAAATTTTTTTTTTATCGTTTTGGATAGTGCAGGGAAGGGTTTTTACATTTGTTTAGCTGTATGTGCCCCTGTCAAGAAGATTTCACGTTATTTTCATCACATGTGCTGCTGTGGCATGATGGAACTTGTCATTCCACAGCTACTATCTGCTGTGGAACATGAAACTGCAAGTGTACAGATGTATGTCGGAACGGTGTAACTCGGGGACTACCTGTATACACTAATAGAAGAATACTAAGGATATATCTAAGTACCAGTAGTAATGCATGGGAATATCCCTAATACACAAAAGTTATTAACCTAGATATATTAAATATAAGATGTCACTTAAGGTTACTGACTTGGATATATCCAATGTAATTCAGGATATGTGAAGATTCTCATAAAAGGTGTCCACCATATCACAAACCCCCAACAACTTATATTGGAGGGGGACTGGTTACCACTGTGGTCCCGTCAGCCTGAATAGGAAGTGGTAGCTTTAAGCTGAATGTGAAGAGCAGGCTCTATGAAGTAGCATGGGGAGAGCACCCCTTTAATTTGCCCGCAGACATCAGTTGCATCTCATGGTTATTTATAGTAGCATCCACTGATTTAGCAGTATCACTTAAAACATAGTAAATAACCTTGTTTTATTGTTCAAGTGGTTTATTGATCTAACAGTGTTATCAATCAATTTAAGTCTTTATTTGTATGGTTACACAGATCAACCACTGACCAAGGAGGAAAATGTAAGTGGTTTCAAGCTCCTGCTCAAGAAGATCATGGCCATGTTTATAAAGAGGTTCCACAACTCCAAGAGGAACTGGAAGGGTTTGATTTCTCAAATACTGCTTCCGGTATTATTTGTCATCGCTGCCATGGGATTGGGATCACTCTCAATGGGATATGCAGAGTACCCAGAGCTTTTATTGACTCCTGATTTGTATGGCACTAAAGATCAAGCCGTAGTGTTTGGGTGAGCAAGATTCATTTATTATATTATGAATCATTTACTAATATATTTTTGTTGACTAAGTACTCAAGCACCAAACAAGCTGTCTTTATGGAACCACAATGGGTCAGCACAGCTGCTTATTACAGTATGCTTGTATGTCACCACATAATGAGATGCTCTCTCCTATCACAAGGCATTATGGGAAAGGAGCTGAGAAGCTCAAGCGCCCTCTGTTGGATGTAACAAATCCTCAATTTGCTTATGACCCACTGGGTCTTTGAAAAGACAAACGGGATATTTAGCCAAGCCAGCATTACCCATCTGTATACAGCCTGTTTCGCGGTATTTGCCCCTCATCAGTACAGAGCAGAGCGATGCTGGCTTGGCTAAGTGGGAGGCAATGAGTGGCTTAGAAAGAGAAGATCTCTCCTTAGGGAGAGCTCCTATATAGGCATGTGGAGATTCGAAATTGCCTTTTTGCACTCCATGAAGCATCTGCATATCACAAGGCATTGTGGGAAAGGAGCTGAGAAGCTCAAGCGCCCTCTGTTGGATGTAACAAATCCTCAATTTGCTTCTGACCCACTGGGTCTTTGGATGCTCTCTCCTAGAAATAGTATCTTACATTCATACAGAATAAGAGAGGAAAACAGTAGGGACTCAGTTCTGTTATTGTTATACAGTATATTATGTCTCTGTACAACTTAGTGTTACTTTTCATATAACTTTCCAATAAAACAACTGGCTCACCGATAGGATTATATAATTTAGATAAATGTGTAAGAAAAGTGTATATAACTGTAGACCCTTAATATTGTTCTCCATGATTTATATCCTTAAAATCTCATGATGGTACGGCGGCATCAGAACAGCCTTTACTTTAATTGTCAGAACTTTACTCTTTCATATGCCGCTCTCTTTATGACAGCAAATTTTTCATGTTTTGCTTAATTGCATTTTGATTCATTTTGCAGACTCTATAATAGCACGAGTGAAGACCTGATGAATGCAATGTCCTCATTTCCTGGCATAGACGTCACCTGCTTGGACCCAAACTCGTAAGCACAGTAGCAGAGTATTTTAGTCAACCACTATTTAGTAAATGAACAGATTCCATTGGGAAACCTAGGCTGACAGGAAAAGAGCCAACCTAGAGTGTGGTCCATTACTGGAAAATTGAGCTGATTTACTGGTTTGAACTGAGCTGTCTCTTCAAATGGTGAAATATTTTAGAAATTATACATTAGTAAATGACAAAGTACCAAATAATCCCTTCTTACAGTACCCCACTCTAGGGTCATATAGCACCCTTGCAATGAACCCATATCCCTTACTGCTGTGCATATGAAGAAGTGAAGGCAAAATAGTGTTAGCATTCGGCTGTCCACGCTGGCCAGGAGTTGCAGTTTAAGAGCCTCAGGCTGGAAACCATTGCTGCGGATGCTTAAATATATCCACTTTATGGAAAACATACCCAGACATATAATAAATGAGTGGGAGAGGATAATAAATCAGAAGGTGTGGAGGATGTGCAGGACAAATCAATATAAAGTGATATATATGTAATAATAATGTCCTCCCTATGTGAAATTACTAAAATTTTAGAGGTCACCAAGGATTTCAATGACTATATAAAATCAGGAACTCGAAGATAACAGATATCAGAGCTCCAGAGTGACTTTTAATATTCTCATAATTTATAGAAGGGCACATTATTCTTTGTAATACAAACATCTTCTATTGGAAAACCTCTTTATGAAGAGCGAGATGTCCACCTGTTCATTATTAATATGTAACACCATTATGCTTTTTATACACGTGGTCTGCAGCATCTGTTATGTGGACTACATTGTTAGTAGGCATTCAGACACAGATTCATATTAATAATAATCTTTATGTAGCAACAATAATTTCCACAGCACTTTAATATAGTGCTAAGAACTGTAAAGTATACACTGCAGTTGCTGAAAAACCTCTCATTAAAAAACAAATTGAGTAGTACATCTCAGTCAAATAGTGAATGACACAGGAGAAGGACGCCTCTTTCTCCACTGATCAGGTTCCTTTCCTCTTCCCCCACCTAAATCCATCATTGATTCTGAAAAATTGGTAGAATCTATCTTGAGACTGATCATCTCAGTGAAGTATCAGGTTATAGGCCCATAGAAGTCCATGGAGAAGGTTGCTGCAGAGTGGGACAGAAGAAGAAAGAAAAAAGAGGCGCCGATTGAAGCTTTGACACATTCTATTAGTATATCTCTACCTGTTAGGTGTAGAATTTATCCTTTTATTTTCTACTCCTATTCAATTAGTTGTCCATGTCCACATTGAATGATTAAGGCTGTTAACAGCTCAGAGCATAAGAACTTCACTCCACACAGGTCTGTCTGGTGTATAGTTCTGTTTATTATCAGGAAGATACAGATTAATATACCTTTGATACGAATTAAGAATCACATGATTATTTATCACAGCATAATTGGTTAATTAGCTGTTGCTGAGGCAATTATGATTAAAACCATAGAGCAGGATATATTGAAATATAGCGGGTTCTTCTTTGCATTTGCGCAGTATAACTTGGGCACTGGCTGTTGGCAAATCTTCTCTTTCTTTGGTGTTCTATCTTATATCCGGATGAAGTCTGGTTTCTGGGTGTTGTTCCAGACATAAGCGCCATCTTAACTCTGCTGCATAAGCTAGCATAGCATGTTATAGCAAATTCTTGTATTCTTTCTGCTTCATTTAAAAAACTTCGGAACTTCTGAAGGCTTGTTTCCTTGTGATAAGCAGTGCTGTTCCGAGCAAAGCAATCTGGCACAATATCTGATGAATATGTTAAGGATGTAATATCAAAACAGATTATAATGTTTTCAATTAAACCATCAACTTGACATGCCCATTGTTTGATTCACAGCATTCACTGCTTAGTACTGTTCTTTTGATGGTGTGCTATGAATCGGGGAGCAGGATCCCCCTCTGTGTGTGCAGTGTATGGGAGACATCATAGCAGCTAATTTCCTATCACTAGCTCAGGGATAACATAAAATTAGAGATGGAGCCTGCAAGGGAGAAAAGTGGTGAAAAAAGCCAACTACAAGTTATATAATGGTCAGAAATAGTGCTAGTCCATTTGACATCTTATTCTGAAAAGGAATCTGAAAGTATGGATGTAGCTTAATGAAGACAACATACAAAAGGGTTTTACCCAAAATATTTCATTTAGTGCTAAATTACTGTATATAACAAAACTGTATAAAAAAGAAAGCATTTCCCAAATGTTATGGGTCATGCACCAAGATATGTAACAGATTAGAGAGTACACCAGTGAGATAATGCGTTACATCTGTTACTCTTCTTGTAGAAAATGTTTGACTGAAAACAGCTTGGGGTCATGGAACTATACAGGCAACCAAGCCCTCACATATGGTAACTGCAACTGCTCCACTGGAAGTACGGTAAGTGTAATGAGACCTGTGTATTTTGCTTTGGACATGAAGATATGGAATTGTTATGGAAGCTGCTACATGACACATTTCACATGCTTGTCTGTGATACTTCAGTATTTTCAGTATTTTCCAGCTACATTAAAAAAATTAACATAAAACAAATGATTTAGAAATTAATTAAAAATGACTCAATACATTTAACTGATCTCTCTGTCCATTACATGACCACAGTGTTTCCAGAGTATAAAAATCGCTATAAATTCCATAAATGTAAAAAAAATAAAAATAGACACTGCTTGATTCCATATCTACAGCATGGCCAATTGGGGCCAGCCCCTTCGGTGTGCGGGGGCCAATAACTGAACTACTTACAGACATGCAGTCAAAATGTTTGTCTGCAGCCACAGCAAAGAGAAGCTAACCTCATAAAAATGTATTCACCCATTGAGTTCAATAACAGCTGTATAAATTTATATACGAGTAATGGCTGCAAGCAACAAAAACGTCATCATGTAACATTAAGATTGTGTGAAGGGAAGAAGGAAACTCTGAGCCCCTTGTCAGAAAAGTACAACTCCTACCAATATAAATATAGGTGGTGGATATAAACTGTAGTAATAAATCTATTTATCTATCTCTACCTATCTATCGATGTCTCTGTTTTTTCTATTTATCTGTTTTTCTATTATCTGTTTTTATTTTTTTCCATTTATCTTTCTATTTTTTCTGTTTATCATTTTTCCACCCATATTTTTGTCTATCTTTCTATTTGTCCTTACTATCTATCTATCTATCTATCTATCTATCTATCTATCTATCTATCTATCTATCTATCATCTATGGATGTATCTATCTATCTATCTATCTATCTATCTATCATCTATGGATGTATCTATCTATCTATCATCTATCTATCTATTTTTTCCATGTATTTTTCTCATTTTTCTTTCTATTTTTTGCATTTACCTGTCTTTCTCTTTTTTCTTTCTAGCTTTTTTCTATTTATTTTTTCTATTTATCTATCTTTCTATTGTCCTTTTTTATTTATTTCCATTTATCTTTATATTTTTTCTGTCTATCTTACTATCATTTTCCACCCATCTTTCTGTCTATCTATCTATTTTTTCCCTGTATCTTTCTATTTTTTCTATCTTCCATTTTTTTTATTTATCTATCTTTCCATAAGGTATCTTTTTATTTTTTCTTTCTATTGTTCTATTTCTATCATTTTTACACCTATCTTTTTTTAATCTATTTATCTATCCATTTATCTATCTTTTATGCTATTTTTCCATGTATTTTAAATTTTTTTTCTTTCTTTTCTGTGTTTATCTTTCTGTCATTTCGCCTTCTTTCTTTCTTTTTTTTTTTTTAGATTTATCTATCCCTCTTTCTATCTAATCACTCATATGTCACATGTTATTCATGTGTTGGAGCTTGGTGAATGTCCCTCAGCAGCAAAGTATACAGTATATGTGACACCATTCTAGCAGCACATTACAGTCATGCAACCATAACTGTTAATGTACGCTGTACACGACGCTATGTCATTAAATCATGGGCCAACATTAGGACTTTCCCATTTTTATTTTATTTTTCCTATAAAATGAAGACTTAAGGATTGTACAAGTGAAATTTGGAATGAGAGGACGCCATTTATAATGTGACTCTTACAAATGCTCCTGGATGAAGTTATGGATAAGCACAAAAAGGAAATTGTGGTTAGACGTATTGTTTCATTAAATGCGGCCATTACTATTGCGCTCTATTAAGACTACCAAACACAATTCCAAACGACTGTGCTCTTTTGTGATGTGCTCTGTAAATAGAGCAATTAGCAACATTCAGAGAGGACGCATTCTTTCTGTTTACTTAGTTTATATACACCATAGAGTTATTTATTATTTGTGACAGAAAATAATAGCTCTAATTGTGCATATTATTACCGGGAATTATCTGCCTTCACTACTCCTAGTACATTGCTGCTTAAAAACTTGTTGCAGACACTACATAATGTGTGTATTGTGTTTATAGTCCATGTAAGGCTCTATTCACACTAGTACCAGGGTTTCTGTTCACAACAGCTATGATGGATCCGATCTTGAAAAAAAAAGATCCCAAAAAATCCTGATGGACCCACTGAAATCTAATGGGGTCTGTCAGAACTCCAGTGGGCTTCCAGTATTTTTAACAGTGATAATATCACTAAATAGTCTACTACTCCTGATCTAAAAAATGGCTGACAGAGAAAGAATGATACAAACTAAGAGAACCTGTCACATAGATTATGCCCCTTGGCTGAGGACAGCACAAGCTGATGACAATCATGCTGTTCCCAGCGCTGTGTCTTATTCTGTAAGATGCTGTAGTTTTTGAGTATTTAATGCTTAAATCTGCAGTTTTCAGCCAGAAAAGAGTCCTTTTTTTTGTACCCCGCCCACCTGAGGCTAGCCCCGCCCACCTCAACTGGTAAACCTATTACTTTGAATAGGTAGAAACATGTGAATATCTGTCAGGTGGGCGTGGCTAGTATTTGGAGGGCGGGGTTAACACCTGCTCATGAATAAGGTTTGAGTATTAAATACTCTAAAACTACAGCATCTTACAGGATAAGGGACACAGTGCTGGAAACAGCAGGTCTGTCACTAGCTTGTGCCATCCTCAGCAAGGGGGGCATAATCTATGTGACAGGTTCCCTTTAAGATTCAGGTAATGGTTTCCAGTCTATTTGAAATATTGTTAGATTAGATTAGGAAGTTCTAAGTTAATAGACAAAAGTCCCTCTTTTTAAGCACCATCAATTAACTATAGATGAGAAGCTACGAAGGACTCATCTTGACCAAATTCTCCTTCTCTCCCCTGAAATGATCACTGTTGGTCCTTGCTGTTGAGTATCTGTATTGATCTAATCATCTATGTCACCTTTAATGATATGATGTGATGATATGATGTGAACACAAACATCAATGAAATTTTAAAGCGAACCTGTCGGGACCCTCATACTGCTCAAACCAAGGGTAACATGAAAGACAGACAGGCCATCCAAATACAACCAGTTATGATTTCCTCTGAAACAATGTGTCATTTCGGAAAAGTCAAAGTTTAACTAGTTCCTGACTGGGCCGTTTACCCACCTTCCTGACCAGGCACATCTTTCTTTTCCGTAAACTAATTTTTTTGCTTCTTTTTTTTTTGTGACATGTTAGGCTTTATTTCTATATCAGTTCTACATTAGTATATATATATATATATGTATATATATATATATATATATACATATAATATTATATATATATATATATATATATTTATATATATATATTGTAACGCCTCACTTACGTCCGGCGCCCTCCTGGGCCGTCCTGGGGGTATTTCGCTCCTGGATCGCCGTCTTTGGTAAACGGAAAATTGGCACTCAGACACAGGGGCTTCTTTCAACTGGCCTCAGCCTGTTTATTTTTGGCACAGGTTTACAGCCTTCAGTAATAAAACAAATAAACATCTCTGCCGTCTGGCCACTTACTAACCTTAGTGAGACCCTCTCTCAGCTGTGGTCTGAGTCTACTACTCCGGACCACTACATACAACTTTGACCAGCCACCACTGGTATACAGGATTCCCAAAAGCCTCTGGGGGCAGAGCCTCTCTTCAGCTCCACTGCTGCTCCACTGCCAGGTAGAAGACCACGCCCCCTGAACACCTGTAGTCACAGGCTTTTATAGGTCTCCAGGGATGTGTCCAAAACGTGTCCTGAAACACGGGGAACATGGGAACAGCCACCCACCCAACTGCAGCTGTTCCAGGAAAGCCAACCCAAAAATGGCTGGAAATCAGCCGTACGTGTAGCAACCTAATGTCACTGACCGACAACACCTGGCTTCCCCCACCGAGACCATGCCCTCGGTGGCACTTACGGCATCTAGTGGCAGCACTATGCGACCGCCTAAGGTCGCTCGGTGACATATCCCCCCCTTTGATAAAGGCCGTAGGACTTCATCACCCTGCATAACCATTCCGCCGGGGTCAAAGATCCTACTTTGGGGCAACATCTTTCCTATATCCTCAGAGGCACAGACAACATTTTTCAGGTACAACTCAGCTGTGGGCTCATAGCACGCATTCATCCTACAATCGACTGACCGGTCATAGCCACTTTCTATAGGTGGTACCACGCATATGTGCTCTGCAACCTTGAACTCCTCCCCTTCAGTCCGCATTCAGACATTCAAAGGGCTACTATTGACAACCCCAATATCATTGCTATCATACCTACTAACCTACTTCCTCACACAAACGGCCGTGCACTTGCACCCACTGGGCAGTGTCTTCCCTCTTTTGGGTCTCACAAAAGACCCCTGTTTGGACCCAGCAACCACACTATCTTCATCATAAGCTGTAATGACAGCAGACTTCTCAGAGTTGCTATCCACTATGGCCGCTAGGGGTGCGCCTGAGCCCCAACCTGCTACCTCTTTGTCAGAAGGACTACAATAAGACCCCAAGTTCACTTTATCCCAAGGCCTTTGGTCCTCACTGACCATCTCCTGTCCCTTAGGGTCCGATACATCCTTTAATTTATCTGGACCCTGAAGGTCTGCCTCTTGGCTACTAACTGTCACCTGATTTCTACCAGAGGAAATCTGGTTTACTTCACTGATAACTTCCGCTACCCTAGGACCCACTGTGGCCCCCATAACATGCATGCTAATTGCAGGGTTCCCATGGCCAACCTCATCACTGATGTCAGGTTTTCCCCATTCAGACAAAGCACCTCTCCTAGAACGCTGTTCAGACCTTACTGCAATGGCCCCTTCATTAATGTTCAGTGACACATTCCTCTGTGCATACCTCTCATTGCTCCTGTGAAACCGACTTACTTCACTGAAGTATGGACACATTTCCTCCATATCCTCTGTAACTCTCTCTAAGGGAGAACTCTCAGTATACCTGCTAGTTACCTCTGGGGCACTGCTGACAACAGCTACATATAGGAAACCCTTGCCATTTACCTCAGTTTCCTTACTGGGGATTTCCTTACCATCTGAGGGGTCAAACACACTGACCAGCCCCTCACTAGCGCTTGAGCCTACATCCCCCTCCTCTGGGTATAGCGGCTCACATCTTCCCTCACTACCCTCACTACCGTCACTGCAGTCTTTCTGACCACTGCACTAAAAACTACTGGAAATACCGCAACCATTGGAGCAAGTTACCCCAGCTGCACTACAGGTGTCAGCACAATCTTTCTCTTCAATCCCTGCAGGGTCACAATATGGATTTTCATCACAGATAAACTGCTCTGTAATACACCGATTGGGGCTGCACACAAAATCTGCCTTGGCACACGTTTTCTTTAAACAGGGTTTTTCATCCCTCCCATCTGAATAATCAACATCATCATTGCCCTGCAGCACTGACACACTACAGCGTTCACTTCCACACTGCAAATGAGACTCTTCATAGAGTGTTTTTTTCCTACGGTCACTAACCGGCCCATTCACACTCATAGTTTCCTCATACATCACCATAGAGCAATCATTTCCAGGGTTTGCCTTCTTCCTTTCAAGCAAAACATCAGGACCAAACTGGGGACCCTCAATCACTGGACCCACATTACTTGGACTACTTTTGCTGTTGTCCACTACAACCACTAGGGGCACACCTGCAACTTGCATGTTACCTTCACATACACACAGTGCGCTGGGATCATGGGTAGATATATTTACTGACTGGAAACCAGACAATTCACGCACAGCTGCCGGGAACTCATATTCATTAGTTTTCACCACAGGACACACATCCTCTGTGATACTCCCAGTACTGTTAACCACGATCTCTAGGGGCACACTTGAGCTAGTCTGCTCTATAGCTGGAGATGGTATTTCTGCAGAAGCTAATTCACACTCTGCAGCTACTGCACACATAGCGCTGACAGCCATGCCCTCCAGGGGCAGACCTGAGCTGCTTTGTGCTACAGCATCTCTAGCCACTTGTTCACACACGGATGCAGTAACTGGGGCTAACTTTGTAACACAGCCAACCTCCCCCTGCTCAGGCTTTGGGACCAGGTCATGGATCACATGCATATTATTTATAACCCAGGAAGTAACACTGGGGTTACCATCTCCCACAGGCAACACCGCATGTAATGCACCCAGTCCATCAGACTTTACCAGTCCATTTATTATAGTCCTGCCACTGCTCACTGGACTCTTCTGACTTGACAGCGTATCTGCACCTCTGTTTAGCCCAGTCAAGTCCTCACAATGAACATGCTTATAAGCGATAGTCCCAACACAGGTGTCACACACAACAGGAACAGTCTTACCGGGTTCTTGGCGTATTTTGGGCATCTTTGGCTGACTGTCCATGCCAAGCAGGGGTGGAACTCCACCCACCTGGACCTCCAGGGCTTGCACCTGCAACCTCTCTGGCATCCTCCTGAGAGAGCAATCAGGAGCACACCTCTCCACTCTGTGGCACCTCCAACAAGACTCCCCCTGCAGGTCAGCAGTGGCTTTCAGCTGTTTAGGTGGGTCGCTCCTAGTAACAACGACATCCATGCCTCTGGGCAATTCTGGCTTGCTGGGATGTGGAACCCAGGGCCTCTTGGCAACAGGACATCCTCTCCAGCACA
>JAODAL010003454.1:132500-173664 GCA_025379985.1 Phyllomedusa bahiana
AAACAGGACTGAAGTAAAATGAATCAGTGTAGTGAGATAACACCTTTAATACTCAAATAGCAACCGACCTATCAATGACGTCCTAGAGGGGCAAAGAGAAGCTGTGAGGGAAATGCCAAATGACTGTTCTCCATGTTCCTATCTTGTTTTCATACTCTGATTTTTCTAAAATGTTACAAAATAAATCACAGTTGGTAATGAGACGTCTGTCCCGGTAGTTCAGGCGTCATGAAGCTCCTGACTGGTTCCCTTTAAGACACATAATTGAGAACACCATCTGCAAACACCAATTAGGACATACCGGTATTTATTGTGCATAAAACAACTATGAAAATGTTATTAAACTCATGTAATTACAAATGTGTCTTGGGTATGAAGTTTGTGCTTCCCTTCAGTTAGAAAGAATATGACAGAAATATTTGTATCACGTTTTTAGTGTTCTATGTTGTATTACCCAGGTATGTGACGCACCCAATGCCGTTCCTCCCCATCGGATGACTTACTCTAAACAGATGATGTCTAATCTCACAGGACACAACCTGGAGAACTATCTCCTCACCAGTACCTTGCAGTTTATCCAGAGACGGTACGTCTTTGCACTCGCTCTCACCCTCCTCAGCATAGTATAAGGCCTTTTGAACACTCTTCACTCTTGTTAGTTCTGAGACGATTTGCTGACTGTATTCTCACAGGCAGAAGCTTTTCACTTTCAGATTCATGCTTAAACATATTAGAAATGAAACATAATAGCGCGATCTATAGGGCTATAGAAATAAAGATGATAAGCATCGTTTTTCACTTTTTTGTAATGCAAATTGTTATATTGATTGCAATACAGAACTGAGAGTTATCCAGAAGCATACAGATGTAGTGCATTGTGGATACAGTTATGATTCAGGGCTTTGCTGCTAAATTGTATGCAAAGATGTCATTTTTTTCCAGTTCCACAAATGTTTAAATGTCCACACAGAAGGAGAACAAGAAAACAATTGGTTAGTGTTCACATCTTCAGCCAAATCTTTTCATATCTCCTTGGAGACATACTATGTTCAGACAAACATATGCAGTAACAGCAGGTGTATCCTCAATGTGAAGTGTATTCACTTCTTACTTTGTTCCTGGCTCTCTGTAACCAGGTTGATCATTGCCACAAATAGATATACATGGTACATTTTCTAAAAGCCTAACTGTACTAAAAGTTAAAGAATTGGGTAGGGCTGCAGTTAAAGTGGATTTCCCACAGGCTATTTCACAGAGCCTGATCTTCACAGCTGACTTCTGGCTCCAACTTCCTGTTCAGGCTGTGGGTGGTTCTACAGCAGTGACTGACATTTCAGCTCTGCTATTACTAGCTGAGCCTGTTAGAGGGACACTGGTGATATATGGGTTTTAACAGTGGGAAAGAAGGCTACAAAGCTATATAGTGTTAAAGTTTGTCCGTAAGAAAGACAATCAAGCTCCTGGGCTGCTGATGAGACACAGCAGGGAGTGACATCACCAACCCAGCCAGGGTTGCTAAAGTAGACAGATGTAGTTGGCAGCCTAGGAAGTCCTGTAAACAAGCAGGAGATAAGAACTTCTCTAACTTTGAAATACAGCAAATCAGAACGGCAATGTATTTGGTAATAAACTCTATTTACCTTTGTCTATATGTTTACAGCTAATCAATGTGGTGGGAATACTAATTTTAGCCCTTTAAACAGGTCATACAGAATTTAAAATGTTTTCCTTTCTTCCAAAAATGGCGCCACATTTTCTTATGGTTTGGCTTTGGTATTGCAGCTGTGGACAGGTATGGTACTATTTTGGAAGAAAGCAAAATTTTTTGTCCAGTACTGGACAACTCCTTCAAAGGGAGGGAAATGGCATAAAATAACATGACAGAATCCATTAGTCATCTGATAGATCCCCTGCCACTCCAACAACACCATGCTGGTCCTTCCCACTGGTCTGTCTTTACTTGACTGCAGAGGTAACATTTCCTTAAACCCTTGCGGCACTCAATCACCAGCATCACAGGTTTATTGAAGACATCCCCTTTACATAACTCCAGTTAGGCAAAGTAAGGGTACGTCCACATTGCAGCGGTAAAATGCTGGTCAGATTTAAGAATCCAACCGGTATTTTATCGTCTTTTCAGAGGTTTTGGTGGATGGTTCTGTTTGCGATTTGCACACCTGGGAGGAAGATTGTGCATGTTCAGCCGGTGGCTGAAAATCTGTTCAGTAAAGACTACTGAGCGGATTTTCTAATAAAGTCTATGGGGACGGTTTCTTAACGGTTTTCAGATGGTTTTCAATCCGCAAGCCATCTGAAAATCCGAGCTAATAACAAACACCACCTTTTGCTTGTACCAGACCCAACCAAGGGATATTTCTGGGGGACTTTTATTAATACCGTATGTAAGTGTGTTACCTTTCTGATAATATATGATTATCAGGTGTTTCTAAAGCTGAACCCATGGCAATCATCTAAATGCTGGGATGCTTTAATGCAAAAATTGCCCTGATGCATTGGCGTAACTATAACCATAACAGGTATAGCAGCTGCTATGGGCCCATAGATCAAGGGGGCCCTCTCAGGTATAAGAACATTGTACCTTTTTGGGAATCACAAGTTGGTGGTTTTCTGCTATTTACCACTACTCTGTGTATTCTCTGATATATGGTGGTATTAGCCATACCTTTAGTTAGTGCTACCTACCTACCTAATTTCCTGTTATTAGTTGGTTGGGCCCATTTCATTTTTCTATGGAGTCCTTTGAATTCTAGTTACACAACTGCCCTGATGGGATGACCCCTATAAATAGCTCTATTGTGTGAGACAACTATTCATATCTTAGCTTTCTAGTCCCTGTGGGCAGGGCCACCGTAAAGGCAGTACAGGGGGTACTGCTATACGGGGCCCGGTGAAACAAGGAGTCCCGCTGCAAGCAGGCCCTCTTGTTTCATAAACTACTCAGCCTGGACATGGGCCCCGTGGCAGTGCTGACCGTCCGCAGGGGCCCATGCGGCTCAGCGTGTGAGGAGGGGAGGCCGTGCTCCGACTCACAGGAGTGAGTGATCTTTACATTACTACAGCTGCAGCAGCAGTGTCTCTCACTCACTTGAGCACTCACTCCTGTGAATTGGAGCGCGGCCCCACCTCCTCACACACTGAGATACTGTGGGGCCCCACTGAGCCCCCCCCCCCCCCCCCACTGCCCTCGCGACCCCCCTGAGGCTGGGGGTGCTGTATCTGAGGCTGGGGGTGCTGTGTCTGAGGCTGGGTGCTGTGTCTGAGGCTGGGGGTGCGGTATCTGAGGCTGGGGGTGGTGTATCTGAGGCTGGGGGTGCTGTGTCTGAGGCTGGGGTGCTGTGCCTGAGGCTTCGGGTGTTGTATCAGAGGCTGGGGGTGCTGTGTCTGAGGCAAGGGGTGCTGCATCTGTGTGGGGGCTGGGCGATGGGGTTGGTGGGGTTGGCAGAAGGCGGGGTTGACGTGCGGGGGCCCAAATGCTTCAGCTGTATGGGGCCTGGAATATCTGATGGTGGCCCTGCCTGTGGGTATGAGAGGGATACTAGACATAAGTACAACCATACATGAGTTAGGATGTCATGAGTTATTTTTCTGTGATAATAATTAGAAAACTTGTTTGTGTGTAGGTATGGAGGATGGAGTTTTGGTGTTCCTACATCACAGATCACTAGTATTGAACCAGTGTCCAGCAACCTGACTCAGAGCAAGGTAAGTCAGAAAAAAAGAAATTAATAAAAATCCAGCCAAGATGATGCTCTTAATATTACTTTACCAGTGTGCTATAGCGAGTAATAAAAATGTTTTCATTCCAAGTGGTCTTCACTGTACCTGCATTTTCTCCACACACATCCTTCACAGTTATTACTGGGAAATATTTGTCTGCTTTGATGTTTTCATTTAGTTTCACACAAAAGTCCATTCATTTTATTTCTAGAAACCCTTCAATTCCAAAGAAAATCTGTTTAGCATAGCCTACTGTGAACTCTCAATTATACTTAGCTATAACCATGTTGTAAGAATGGATAATTGAGCCAGTAAAAAAAGCTGCTGAACCAAGTTTCATTATATTAGATATTTTTCATTAATTTTAAATGTTTTTATTTTCATTACTTATAATACAATTGTTAAAAGGGTTTTCTAACATTGTTAAAAAAGGCTCCTACTGCCCCCACTGTCATGAAATGAAACAAAAGTGTATGGCATCTGATCACTGAGGTCGGTGATTGGCTGCAGTGTCATATGAGGAAAATACATGTCATTATCGGTGGAGGGCTGGCCGGGAACACCGGTGCAGAGGCTGTGATGGAGTGGTGGTTACATCATGGACAATTAGTATTCCTTTTTTCATCTCGATACAGTGGGAGGATGAGGGGCAGTAGGGGACTTTTGAAAAATGTTGGAAAAACTTTTTAACTTTGTTTTTTTTCATAGTTGATAAAGAGTTGCCCAATAAGTTGTGTCATTATGGACAAACTCTAATATTGAAGCTGCCACTGTCCCAGATCTGGCTTCCAAGACTCACTGGGGGAAAGTTACCATCAACTGATTGTTCTCCCTGTAGCAAAACTGTAGCATTAAATGGTAGTCATTCAGATGACAAAGTCTTCACTGCATCCAAAAGAGATGAGAAGTGACTCTCATTCAAAGAGAATGTGTCATCAAAAAATTGTTTAAGTCCCATTTTTATGTTAAACACATTTTTTAGGAATTTTTGGTGTTTTTTTTTTATTTTTCATATCACTTTCAATATTATTAATAATTCTTAAGTCTTTCAGTTTTTACTTTGGCCACTAGGCCTTGTTTGCACTCCTTTAACAGCAGTCAGAGAGGTGCTTTACAGTAGCATCATGCAAATAGGAGACTTAAAGGAGTTGTCTCCCTACAGCGTTTCATAGGATGCATGAATAAAATACTCTGTCACTTCCTGGTTCAGACTGACTAATTTGCATACAGCTCCATGCTTGTATTCAAAGCTGTGTTTTCAGTTGCTAATTAGATCAGTTTTAGCTCAAAAGGGCTTCTGAACTGCTTGCAGAAGGCTTTATCTGATCCCTCAAACAAAGCCCTAATTACTGTGCTGTTTATTTTAGATAAATCAAGCTTTTTACTGTCCAGCAGCACAGACACTGCCTGGACCTGTGTGATGATGTCACTCACTGCTATCACATAGAACAAACAGCAGGGGGGAGAATTATACACAGGTCAGTTACTGAGGGAACTGAAATAGCCAGGGAGGTCATAAATTCACTTGTATCTCCTTAAGGAAAACAGATGAACAAAGCAATATTTTTGGGAAAAAATGTCTTTATTTTGTGTTCCCTACAATTTGAAAGCTATTCTTTGTAGCGAGACAACCCCTTTAACCCCTTCCCGACATAGGGCGTATGGATACGCCCTAGCGGGAAGTGACTTCCCGCAAATGGACGTATCCATACGCCCTGGCGATCTTGCGGGCGAGCCACTCGCGATCGCAACATGGGACCAGCAGTAAATTACCACTGGCCGCATCCGTATCACCCCCTGCCGGAGTGAGCTGCGGCCGCGGGTGATTACCGCTTCATTACCGCAACCTGTCATGGTTGCGATAATAAAGCCGCAGGCAGGAGGAGGGAGCTACTCCAGCCTGCTCCCGGCGGCAGCCGAACTAAAGTGCGGCACCGATCCTCTGTCTGATGATCCCAGGAAGTGCGGTTCACTTCCCGGGGTCATCTGTGACGTCACCATGCCCGCAGTGCATTGTGGGCATGGTGACAGGCGTTGTCGTGGCGACCAGTACACAGTGCAAATACTGTCCACTGGCCTGCCTTCTAACCGCAATCTGATGATTGCTGTTAGAAGGAAAAGTGAAAAAAAAGTGAAAAAAAAGTAAAAATAAATGTCAAAAGTGAAAAAAAAGTAAAACACAAAAAATAAAATAAAAACACGTACACCGCCCTTTTCCCCTTTACAAACGCCAATCGCCCCAAAAAAGATCAAAAATAAATAAAGTACCCCAAATTGGGTATCGCCGCGTGCGTAACGACCTGTCCTATAAATCTGTCATGTTAATTAACCTGTACGGTGAACGCCGTAAAAAAAACAAAAACAAAAAACAGTCACAGAATTGCGATTTTTGTACATCTTGCAGCACATAAAATGGAATAAAAAGCAATCAAAAACTCATATAAATGCCAAAGTTGTACCAATTAAAACGTCAGTTCATCCGCAAACAAAAAGTCCTTAACACGTCTCTGTATACGGAAAAAAAAAAAAGTTATGGCTCTCAGAAGACACCGATGCATAAATATTATTTAAAAACAATAAAAAACACTTTTTTTTTTTTAAAGTGCTTCAAAATTTAAAAAACTAAATAAATAGGGTATCGCCGTAATCGTATCGCCCCAGAAAGTAAAGCAACTGGTCATGGATACTGCACGGTGGCGCTGTTAAAAATAAAAATAAAAAACACTACTAGGATTGAGTATTTTCTTCACCCTCCCTTTTCCAAAAAACGATTTAAAACTGATAAAAAAGTCTGTCCCCCCAAAAATTATACCAAAAAAAACTTCAACTCTTGCCGAAAAAAAAAAAGGCCCCTACACAGCTCCGTACACAGAAAAATAAAAAAGTTATGGCTCTCAGACTATGGCGATGCAAAAACGTGTTTTCCTTTTTGAATAAAAGTGTTTTTTATGGTGTAAAAGCAGTAAAACATAAAAAAATATACAAATTTGGTATCGCTGTAATCGTATTGACCGGATGAGTAATACTAGTATGTCAGTTATACTGCACCGGTGACTGCGTTAAAAAATAAAAAACACTACTAGAATGCTGTATTTTGTTCAAAATGCCTCACAAAAACCTTAAATAAAAAATGATCAAAGCGGCATATCCCCCCATAATGGTACTAATAAAAACGCAACTCATTCCCAAAAAATAAGCCCAGAAACAGCTCCGTATACAGAAAACTGAAAAAAGTTATGGCTATGAGAACAGATCAACATATTAACGATTTTTTTTTTTTAGACCTATTTCTATTGTGTAAAAGTAATTTAAAACATAAAAACTATATAAAATCTATATCATTGCAATTGTACCCACCCCCATAGTAAAGATATCCTGTCATTTATACTGCACCCGGGGAACTCTGTAAAATTGAAACCCAAAAAACAATGGCGGACTTGCGTTTTCCCCCTCATTTTCATATCCCAATGCAAAAAAAAAAAACCTTTGTAACACCTGTGGGACCCAAAATGTACAATACACCCCTAGATGAGATTTTATGAGGCATGCTGAATCCAAAATGGGTTGACTTTTGGGAAAGGGTTTTACCTGTTCTGGTACTTTGGGGGGTTTGTAAATGCGACATGGCCCCACCAAAATCTGCCTCCAAAAGCCAAATAGCGCTCCCTCCCTTATTCGCCCTGCATGCCCCAAAACAGCAGTTTACACCCACATGTAGGGTATTGCCGAACTTGGAAAAATTGCGTAACAAGGTTTTGGGTCCTTTTTTACCAGGATTCCTTGTAAAAATTAAAACATTTTCAGCTAAAATTGCAGATTAATTTGAAAAAAAAATTTTTTAAATTTTCACAGCCTAACACTAAAAATGTTTGTGACACACCTGTGGGGTCGATATGCTCACTACACCCCTGGATATATTCCGTAAGGGGTTTAGTCTCCAGTATGGGGTATTTTTAGGGGTGTTTATTAAGTTTTAAGCACCCTTTGGGTGTCCGCAAACCTGAAATGGCCCCTAAATAAAATGGTAATGAAAAGAGACCCCAGAGTCCAGTAAAGGGGCTCCTCCTATTCTGGGCTTGTGGTTGAGCCAAATAATGCAACTAGGGCCACATATGGATATCTCTGAAAACGGCAGAATCTGGGGAATCATATTAAGTTTTTATTTCCCCGATCACATTTACCGTATTCTTGTGAAAAATGTATAAAAATTGAAAAATCTGCAAAAAAATTAAATTTAAAATTTCACTTCCACTTTGCTTTTTAATTTCTGTGAAACACCTAATGGGTTAATAAACTTTCTAAATGCGGTTTTTAATACTTTAAGGGGTTTTAAATTTTCTTAGATGAGGTCATTTATGGGAGTATCTAACATACAGGTTAATCAAAGTCACGTTAGAACTGGACTGGTCCCTAAAAAAATGTATATTGCAAAATTTGTTGAAAATTTGAAAATTACTACTAAATTTCTAATCCCCCTAATGTCCCTAAAAAAAAAAGAGACATTTAAAAAAATGATGCCAAACTACAGCAGACAAGGGTAGATGCTAGTTATAAACTATTTTGAGTGGAAAAAACTATCTGTTTTTTACATTTCAGAAATTTTTGAAAATTTAAAATTGGTAAATTTTTTCAAATTTTTCACGATTTTTTTTATATTTTTCACAAATAAACAAGCATTTTTTGGAAACCAAAATTTCTTACCCATCTTAAAGCAAAAATGTGTCACGAGAAAACAAATCTCTGAATCACATGGATAGGTTAAAGTGTCAAAAAGTTATTCCGCATAAAGTGACACATGACAGATTTCAAAAATGGGGCTCTGTCAGAGAGGCCAAAACTGGCTCTGGCGGTAAGGGGTTAAGACTGACTCAGTCCCATTGACTTCTATAGAAGAGTTTTCTAGTCATGCTCTGTGACCTGGGAAGAAATCAGTGTGCAGGGAGGTGAAAGGGGGAGCTGTGACTATCTCCTCTTGTGACTGATGGATCCTGTGTTATCTATTCACACTGGCGTCTCCTTTCAGTTTGACCCTCTTTGTGCTGATAATGAGCAGACAACTGAGTATCTTTCTGTACAGAACAGGAAGTATCAGACTATTATTAGGCTTAGTGGCCAAAGTGAAAACTGCAGGACTTAAGAATTATTACAAAATATTGAAAGTGATATGGAAAATTAAAAAAATATATATATAACCAAAAATTCTTAAAAGATGTGTTGAACATACAAATGTGAGTTAAACAATAAGTCATTTTTGATGACACATTCCCTTTAAAACAGTCATACCCTGATGGGACAACCACTTCACTATAGTCACAGGTAGAACATTGGTAAACCAATAAAGTTCCTGTATATTTTTGAACTACGTGATAGCTAGATATATCTGCTTCTACAAGAGCATTTAAAGGAAAAATTGGTCCAGCAAATGTACAAAAAACTGGAAAAATATTTATTGATACAAAACCTTCATAGTACAGGGGGTAAAAATGCTACATCCACGTAGCCTACGCGTTTCGGGCGCTACAGTATCGCCCTTGTTCACGGCACATAAACAAATAAAAAACACAATGTCTTTATAGTAAGCTTAACCTCAATGAGGGAGGAAGGAAGGAGAGAGTATGGGTGTACACCTCACTCCCGTAACGTAACTTCTCTATCTGCTTCTAGCTATGTGCCAAAGTGGTATTTCTGAGGTTAGTCAATCATTGCCATTTTGGACTTTAGCATCTATACTCCCAACCTCTTATTGGATCTGATCACTTCCTCTGACCATTTTGTTTTGCAGGTGTGGTACAACAATGAGGGTCCTCACAGTCTACCAGCTTACCTGAATAGCTTCAGCAATTTCCTCTTGAGGGCCAATCTGCCAAGTACAGAGTCTTCACAATATAGTAAGTAAAATATCAAATATTCAGTCTGACAAACAGGTAAAGGTACAGTCAAGTATACATATGTGACATCCGAAAACAATATCACCAGGTTTATTCTGAGCTGAACATATCCAGATTCTTGGCGCAGACAAGGACAACTAGTACATAAAGGTTCAGTGTCCGACATTTTATGTAAAATTTATGCTTGACGGCAGCGTTTGAAGTTACATGAATGTACCAAGGTACCTCCATGGGTTGAATATGAATAAGCTGCATGCTGTTCACACAGCTGTAGCCTACTTCACATGCAAGGCAAATAACCCCTAGCCCCTGTAGCGCTTAAAAGACTTGAATATTTTTTTCCTATTCTTTTTACGTCTCTCAATTAAGGTCTAAATATGCATTTTACTCCCCAGTAAAGATGTCTTCTACAGGGCTAAAATGCTCAATTTTCCACCACAATCTTAGACCTCTAATTAAATGCCGAAACCTCCCACCGAGTTTTGGACAGCAGCTGATAAATATTTGATAAAAGTTTAATCACTTATATACAATGCAAACAATAGCTGTGATGGAAGGTATTCTTGGAGGACTTTGGAATTTTTCACAGAGAAAATAAAGCATTTTGATGATCTCCAGACATTGCTTATTTTCCATAAACATGTTAGTTTTAGGCCTGCATTTATCTTGCAGTGAGAAGCCATTGGGCAGGTCCTGCATTCAATCCCATTGGGATTACAGCTTAATTATACCACTATCCATCATGATTATAGCTTTTAGTTTCTCCTCCGGATCGCCAGGGAGATTCCCTTGAGTCGGTTTCCTAACTACTCCTGCACTTGTGCCACTGTTCTGCTAAAAATAACCAAGCATTATCTCCGATATAATACAGAAGCTTTACTTCTTTCATTCTTCTTGGTTCATTTTCATAGGTTGCTCTCACCGCAGCATTCTTCGTATTTTTAGGAATCAGATTTTGAGTTACGGACATATGCATGCTTGCCCCGAATGTGCATAAGCTAATAATGACAGGAGGAAGAATCAGAACCTATTTAAAATAAGCCTGTACTCTGTTGCTCCTATTTAACCCGAAACCTCTAGTCCACCGTACTCATGCTCAGAACAGCACTTCAGCCCCAGCAGCTCATACATTTACAAGGAACCCGCTACAATAAAGTTTGTCTTGTGCTATATTGTCCAAGCAACAAAAGGATGAGGGGCTAAGCCAGGGGTGCACAACATTTTCCGGTCCAAAGGCTACATTGCCATATTATACCTCTTCCAGAGGCTGCAGTAAATCTTATAGAGGGTATTCCCCATCTGAGATCTTTATGGCACTTCAACTGTAAATATCCAAAATGCCTGAGAGGTCTTGATTCCACTTTAGGGGCTGCCAGAGATCAGAATGGGGAGTCTTCTGCTTAGTTCTCTAGAAAGAGGATTTGAGATACCTATTTTCTTTGAAGTATTTGGGGGTTACAGTGGCTGTTTCACAACTAATTAAGAGAACACCATGCCTATAAAGCCACCTCTGTAACTCAGGATGTGTGTTCTGATGGCTGCGGGTGACACAGAAGGACACTAGGGGTGACATGTATGAATCCTGGCACTGACACGCCAGTTCTAAATTGCCTTAAGGCAGTGTAGAATGCGCCAGAATGTATTAACCTGTTCTGCAGTTCATATATACAAGTGCAGTATACTGCCAATACGACAAGTCTGGCTCTGGCAGACCACTACTAACTTGGTCTGGCTGTTCTCACTGTACTGCACCTAGGTTTGGCGTCAAAGAATCATAAATGTGTCTACTTCTATGAATGTGGTGCGACGCCCCCAAAACACCCCAAATCTTTGGCGCATTAAAAGTGTCTTTGGCGCATTACAAAGTGACTTATGGTGCAAAGTTTGGAGAGCAGCTGTTCATCAATTATTTTTGGCTGAAAGTACAGTACACCAGAAAACTGGCGCAGCCCCGTTCATACATGTCGCCCTAGGGGTCACATGTGGCCCCAGGCCGCTTATTGTGCTCCCCTTGGCTAATAACAAATTTTAGAATTGAAAAGTTGCACTGTTTGACAGTACCACTCCTCCCGCATCATAAAATCCATAACAATGGCGTGGTCTGCTTACGTGGTAAGTTCTCCCCCACACTACCACTAGCAATATAATTTGTGATTTATATGTATTTTTGATGCCAGTGATTCATTCAAAATGTGGGTAAAGAACATTATGTTATAAATACAGCTTATAATATTTAAGAATCATTAATAGCTTGTCCTATCGTTCACATGCCTGTGTTGACACCAGGATTATTATATATGAATTTTCCATCCTGAAACGTTCTGCTTTTATTGCCTGAACCATTGGGTTGGTCTTCTCGCCACTCTCTGATTGCCGCTTATACGGTACAATTCATTGTCCTTACTGCTGTGCTTTCTGTTCTTGTACTTTCCCATCGGGAATAAACGACAGACTCTGCTACAATGAATGGAGATAAACTGCTCTGAAGTACAATGCTTCAAAAATCCCTCCTAGTAGAAGAGCTTTTGACACTTGAAAAAGGGAGGATTAAAATGGCCAGATAAAAGTCTGCTGCAGCTTTAGTGATTTGAAAGGGAATCAAATCCTATTTTCAAGGTTGGACTTAGGCTTCCTATAAAAAATAATAATAAAAAGTCCAATAAAAGGGATTTTTCACCCTGCCACTTTCCAGCTTTAGAACTCTGGTTCACGGACTTGGCCAGAACATTTTGGATTTCAATGCAATTTTCAACCTGTGAAACAAATCCAAAATACTGCATCAATTGTATGGTTGGGAGACAGTCGAGAGGCTTTCAGTTCAGGAATAGTGTCTCTTTTCTTAAGCTTAGAGGTCACTGTATTTGTAACATACAGTCCTTCTAACTATTGCCACTTGATAGTTCAAGTGCTGATGCTGATGTGTAGCTGCTGTCAGTGTTGGCTTCTACATTGTTATAAAGAAACTAACGTATAAGCTGCAAATGGCTTATTCACAGGACAGATTATTTTTCTTTTGGATCCAATGCAGAAATCCCTGGCAATTAAGTGGTAATTTGGGCAACATAGAGAGTTATCATCATTTAATTGGTGTTAAAGGTGTTTCCATCTTACCCTTTGATGGCAGATTGATAGGCTATAGAACAGAATGGAGAGTTGTGCGCAAGTGCGACCAGTATTCAATACTGTACTGAGGCTTTTGGAGGCCCGTTCCTGAGGTAGGTGCTGGTACCACCTTTATCACAGTTTGATGGCACATCCTATTGACATGCCATTAAAGTACAAGATGGGAACACCCCCTTAAGGGTATTGATGTCGATTTGTTTCCAGTCACTGCATGCATTCTAATTCCTATATATTCCATGTATTACATGGAGTTTCCTTCAAAAGAAAAGGGTTGTTCAAATATATGGCTTTCTCCAAATTATCCAGTCTTTTATTCTTCCAGAATTGTTAATTAGAATAAAAGTAGTTACTTAAACAGATACCATCAGGGAAATTAATGGGTCCTTTTTCTGAAATCAAGACAACAGGAGCCTTATATATGAAAACTGTCTGATAGTAAGATTGTCTTTGTTGCCCATCAACCAATCAGAGCGCAGCTTTTATTTTTCCAGAGCCCTATGTCAAATGAAAGGGGAGCTCTGATTGGTTGCTATGGGCAACAAAGAAAGTCTAGACAGTTTTCATACATAAGGCCCCAGGTGTTTCTGTTCATAGCATGCTCATGGATGTAACAATGGACCTACCGTAAAGGCAGACCAAAGATGTGGATCCTCTGGACCACCGCAAGTGGTGGTATAAGCCACGCGAGGGAGCAGTGTCTAAGTAGGTCAAAATCGTGAAGCAAACTTGTAGTCGGGGACAGGTAGGAAGATCAGGACAGGTGCCAAAGGTTCGTGGTCGAGGGACAGAGACTAAGGATACGGTACACAGAATAACAAAAAACACAATGGAATGCTTCCTCTCAAAGCTCTAGGGCACTTTCGATTCGGCAGGGAATCAAGGAAGGGACATGACTTAAATAGGGTCAGCACCCGGTGATAAATCAGCGGCGCACTGTCCCTTTAAATTGAACTGCAGTGAGTAAGAGATGGAGTTGCGAGTGCGTCCAAGGCCCGACGCGTTGGTCATGGGGACACCCGTTACAATGGATTTCTCCATGTAGCTGTGCTTCATGCTTATCCACTCTTTCCCTTTAATTAAAAGCATATTTTTCTTTTCCATAGAATTAGATGGTCTCCTGTTATGTTCCTAATAAGATTCAGTCTGGTCATTTGTGCATCTTGTGACTTCTCTAAGGGATATAGACGAATGATTGCAGTAACCTAATTGGTTGCTATGGGCAAGTCCTCTACACTGTTATACAATATCATCCATTACTGATAGTGTATTGTTTGTGCTGATTTAAAGAACGTGATACACAGCTGATCACCATTCTAGATTTGTTAAGATCATTTACAGCAGTGAGCATAACTAAAATATTTTTTCTATAGGCATTTCAGTCTACAACAAGCCTCTCCCCGGAACTGTAACACAAGGAACCACGTAAGAACATTTCAATTCACTTTATAATTACATACATATTCAATATTTTGATTCCTACTAAATCCTACAGTCATTTCTAGCTGCAGCTTTCTAGTTCAGGTTTAAAATGAGTCCAAAAAGATCATTCTTTACATTGTATTATAAGTTTTTGAAGAAACCATTTTCTTAAAATGACGGGTTTCACCAAAATCTCAAGCAGGAGAGCAAACGGACATAGGAGGAATACAACAAAATAGTTCTCCCTATTATTAGAACTTTGCCGAGACATAACTAGAAGCTCATGGGCTCAAATGCAAAATCTGTAAAGTGGTTCTCAAACTGTCCTTTTTGTTTCTGGGGCAGATGGACATTTTGGGCCTCTTCAAAGTTACATTTCCTACCTCTGCACCTTTATGGTTATGCTCCGTTGTGAAGAAATTCTCATTTTCAATCACAGGCATGAGTAATAAGTATGATAAGTTGTGGAGATAGTGGCACCAATAGTAATTACTGCTAAAAGACTTATCACAGGAAAAATACTGAGGATATTAAAATAAAGCACCAGCGGCAACATGTATGAAAACTGGCGCCGCCTCGACAGTGGTACTTCTAGGTTGGTGTAACATTTGTCAATATGTATCAAAGTGTCTCACAGCAATTTATAAATTTGTCCCGTTGCGAGACACATTTATGCGCCAAAAAGTGTCTGTTCCAAAATTTATCTCAGCCTCGCCACTGTGAATTTGGTGCAGATTAGTCCGACACTTTTGCGCCACATTCTTTTGAGAGACATTTATAAATTCTGAGTAGTGTATATCTAATACGTAGCATATTACTATTAAACACCACTTGAGGCATCGCAGATCAATGGTTAGTTAAGTAGAGGTAGCAAAATAATTTCTTCTATGTAATTTAGTGGTTAGTGAAAGTCATAACACAAAAAAGAATCCAGTAGCAAAGCCTGCATACAAATGCATCAACCTCATACAAAATATATTGCCGGCTTTTATGTAGCCTCGTGCTCCTCTGGGATTCCAGATTTCTAGAAATTCTTCTTTCTGTTAGGGCTTTAATACGTTTCTGGGTATTATGGTCACACTCATAATTTAAAAGCCGTGCCGCAGTAATGCAGAAGATGTATTTACCTGTCTGGTTTTCCAGGCACCATTATTTATCTCTTTAACAACTGTGTAGCAGTCCTTTCTGTGTTTTTATTCATAAGTAATAGCTGAGAAATGAAGCAGCCCAAGAACTGTATAGCTCCCATCTGCTGAGTGCAAGCTCCCAGTGTCAGAGTCTCATACTTCTCTTTCTGCAGGACCAGTATCTTGGTGAATACACTGGTGGCACTCTCTATTTTGGTTGGCTACTCCATCACCACCGCAAGTTTTGTCACCTATGTGGTAAAAGAGTATGACAATGGATCAAAGAGGTTGCAGCACATTGCTGGCTTTGGAGAAGTCTGCTACTGGGTGACAAATTTCCTTTATGACTTGGTAAATATACATTGTTTTACTAAAAAAGTATACCATATATAGTATAAGTGTGCACATAGTATACATACACAAACTCCAATTTCCAAAAGGTTGGGAAACTGTAAAATGTGGTGAAAACAAGAATGCAATGACTCGGAAATCTGTTATAGCCATATTTTATCGCAAGAGAACATAGAACACATATTGGAAGTTGAGAGACATTGTATTTAATTTCATTAAAAAAAATTATAATTTAGAATTTGATGGCAGCAAATGTAAAAAAAAAAAAGTTGGAGCAGGCTTAACAAAAGTCTGAAAAAGTAAGTGGTATGGATAAAAACCGTTAAAGGGTCAATAAGTTCACCTTTCTGTGAAAAACTGCATCTGCAAATTGTGGAACAATTCCACAAAAAGTTCCATAACGTAAAATTGCAAAGACGTTGATTCTTTTGATGATATTATGTACTGTAAATGTTGGAATGCTTAGAATTTAGAGAAATACATGTGCACTAGGGAAAAGGTTGACGTTGACTATTGGATGCTCGTGATCTATGGGCTTTCAGGTGGCTCTGCATTAAAAACAGGCATGATTCATTAATGCAAATTGCTGTATGGGTTCAGTAATACTTCCAGGAATCACTGTCTTTGAACACAGTTTGCTGTGCAATCCACAAATAAAAGCAAAAAAGTAGCCACATGTCAACACAATACAGAAATGCCGCTGTCTTCTCTGGGCCAAAGCTCACGGGCGATAGAGAGAGCAAAATGGAACTCTTTATGAAACTGACAGATGCTGTGTCCTGCAGACTCAGTACACAGTTCAAAAACCTTCATCTCTGATGGTTTGGAGTTGTATCCTCTTTTAAGGATGGTCTTGTACATAAGACAATACTTAACCACATGCTTCATCCATCTCGATAGTAATTGGCCTCCTCACTTCTCAGACATTAACAGACTGTTGTAAAAAGTTATTTTTTTTTTTTCAAATGAAATGGAAAAATGTCTAATTTTCAACTTCTGTAATGTAAGATTAGAATGGAACTGTACTTGCTTATTTTATATAATGGGTGACAGACAATTTTTGCTTTAATGAAAAAAAATATCTTTTTATTTAACACTCCATGTAAACAAATGACATACATCATCAATTTGAGAACATAATTTTAGGAATATGGCAGGTGTATCACATATAGTGACATTTTGTACAAATATTCCCTCCTCAGGCTTATATATGAAGTAAAAAAGAAAACGTCATCAAAATTTAATTTTCCACAGTAGCAATTACAATAAGTGCACCGTCAATAAGGGGCTGATTGTAATCATTCCACCCATTGACATGCTGTAACCAAAAGAAATAGGGACTCTGGCTATCTCAGAAAGTGTGACACAGACTACTCATACACAGCATTATCCCTTTAAACAGGTGGCTTGCATTGCATATAGCATTCATGAGTGCACATATTATAACTGCTACTGCGAGAGTACACATTTTGTTTTCTTCTTTACTTCATATACTCCCCGAAATGTCTCATATACCTGCCATATACATTAAATTATATTCTCAAAGTGATGCCGCATGTAATTTTTTTTAAATGAAGTGTTAGCCCTTTAAGCCCCAAGCCTGAAAAGTACTTAATGACCTACAAAATTTTGTAGTTTTTGCCTCCTTACGCTTCAACAGTCGTAACTTTTTTATTTTTTAAGTGACGCAGTTATATGAGGATTTGTATTTTTCTTGTTTTTTTTAAATTATTTTTATACCATTCACATTTCACACTAAATAGCCCGTTGAATGAATTCTACGGGTTATTACGGTCGTGTAGATACCTAATATATGTAGCTGTTTTTTTTGTGTAATATATGCACAATAACTTTATTATTAAATATTTAATTTTTATTTTATTTTTTATTTATTTTTTCCTCACTTTTTTACTTTTTTTAATCTCATTAAGGAATAACACTTTTTTTTAAATTTAGAAATGTATTAGCATATTCATGTATGCTAATACATTACAATATGTGTCATTCTGACACAGGCAGCAGTCTTGGCAGCACACAGTGTGCCCTGAATGAAGACTCATTATACAGACAGCCCTGGGGCTACTCTAGGTCCCCAGGGCTGACTGCACAGACTTTCCCATGCTCCATCAGGTCACCAAGAGTCTCAATCACCTGTTGGAGCAGGGGAATGGCTTTTGATGATAAATAATCAAAGGTTTAAGCATCGGGGATCTGAGGTTTCCTCTGCTTTAGGAACAGAGCTGTTAACCGTCTATAGTCGGCGGGCGGATGGTCATTAAGGAGTTAAATAAAAAGATAATTTTTTTTCACCCCAATTATAAATGGAGTGCTAACTATTATCTTTTTTGTAACTTTTAACTTCTGATGTGTTCCGTTGTGAATAAAATATGGCAATAAGAGATTTGCAAACATAGTATTCTTGTTTTTTTTTACATTTTACACTGCATCCCACCTTTTTTAAGAATTGGGCTTGTATATATTCCTTTTTAATATTCTGTACCTCATTTTATTTGTGTACTTGTTTATTCCCCAGAATGTAAGTCTGCTACAAATGTTTTATATCTTTGCCTCTATCAACTTTACAATTGAAATGCCTGCAGTCTTGTCCTGTACACACAGTGTAATGTTTCAAAAGTAGATCTAAATATTTAATAGAAATCATCCAAGTACCACACATAGAAGCCTTAAGCTTTCATTTTGGATTTAAAAAAAAATTCAGAGCCCAGTCGAATGTCTCCAGTCATCTAACTCCGTGCTACTGTAGCTACATTGCCTTTCTCTTACACCTCATTAACCCTAATTGGCCCAGTCACAGCCCAAACTCCATGACTGACCTTGGAGTTGTCAGTGACAGGGTATATCACTAAGAAGTACCGTGAAGGACAGGTTCCTGTCATTTGTCATGTGTTTGTCATTACACTTTATGAACTAGGGACTAATCTGCTGACTGAGCATCTTTGAGAAGCAAAAATAAAAATGAAGCAAAGTTGTTAGAAAGAGAAGCAGTTCACGCTTGGATATTTTGGAAACTGTACAATAAAAGTCAAAAGATTTAATAAAACCCAATACAAAGAATATAACTTTTTTTTTATTTTCCTAACCTTCAATTGTTTCACATGACTTTACTAAGATATATTTCATTTTTATGGAACATGCATCAAAAAACTTGAATAACAATGCTAAGTCTTGAGCAAATATTAGCAGTGAGAAATGAATTAGCAGTGAGAAAAGAACTTAGTGAATTGAAACTTCACACAGAAAGGATAACACACAAAAAGAATACAAAATTTATAATGGTGTTTTCCAGGATCAGGAAAATTGGTTCGTTTTTTCCAAGAAACACTACCATTCTTGTCCATAGGTGATGTCTTTGCTTCGCTTCATTTACTTTTAAAAAGCTACTCAACATTGTCTGGTACCAAGACTATAAACTTAGAATACACAGTCTAAAAATGCACCAGATTTAAAACGTTTATGATAAATATGGAATGTGTTTTAACTGTCTTGTCTAAGTTTAAACCATTTATTAGTTGCCTCAGTTTGTGCCGTCAATTACACCAAAATGTTGTAGCTTTTTTGGCCTTCTTTGCTGAACAAGGTGCAGAAATGTCTGCAAGGTGTCTTAAACAAATAACAAATGTGGTGCAAAGATTGTACGTCAGAATTGTGGTGGAAAGTGCGCCAGAATTTTATGGCAATTGTCATAATAAGGGCTTGTCCCCACGGCAAGATTTTCAGTCAGTTTTACAGACGGTTTTCAACCTGTCAACCTGCACAGATTTTCTGCTGGACGGTTTTCTACACCGCCGGTGTTCCTAAAAACTTAGAACAGGTTCACTCTTCCACCCATTTTTTTGTATGAACATGAACATATGGTGGGGGGAAGGGAATGGCTTGAATCTACAAACCGCAGACAAAAGCCATTCCCATACGTGCCAAAACAAGACAAAATACCAGTCAGAAAGTCAAACCAGTATTTTGTTTTTGCTGTGGGAACGCACCCTAAATGTGAATGTTTCTTATTCAGGATAACCTCTTTAAACATTATTTGTCACTAGACGGACCACTTAAAATAACAGTGTCTAAGAAAAAGATGGGTGGATTTGTACTCACTAAAGCCCTCTTGAACCATGATTTAGAACTAAAAGAACGTTCAGGAATTAAATAAGAAGCCTATCCTGCAATCCAGTCAGGACATCTTTGAGAGTTCATCTGACAAGATCAGAAATGGAAATATGTAATTGAAAGTGTTACATAGTTATTTAGTGTGTAAGGCCCAAAAAAGACAGACCTCCATCCAGTTCAGCCTGTTGTCTTAAAGTGTTGATCCTGAGGAAGGCAAAAAACCCCATGAGGTAGAAGCCAATTGTCCTCACTTTAGGGAAAAAATTATTTCCCGACTCCAATCTGACAATCAGAATAAATCCCTGGATCAATGACCCTTCTCCAGAATTCAAGTCACATGTCATGTTGACTTTTGTTATCAACTCTCTAGGATGTTTGTACAGTGTGACTAATGAAGCACTGGTAAAAATGTAGTTACATCAACTCAGAGTCTAATAGAAGAATTAAAGGGGTTGTGTGGTTTCTTAAAAAACATTTAAATTTCTCCACTCTTCTGTTGCAGCGGTGGGTCTCTCCAGTCTTCTGTTTACCTTGTTCTTTTCCCAAATGTCACCGCTGCAGCCGCTGATTGGCCATAGCATTAATTTGCCACTCATTCACATCAACGCTTGGAAGTGAACAGCAATGAACGTTGATGTAAGCCAAATGGCGGCTGAGCTGGTGACGTCCCCTTTCGTAAAAAGAACAAGGTAAGCAGTAGACCGGAGAAACCCATAGCTGGAATGGAGGAGCAGAGGAAGTGTCTGGCTTTTTTTTTTTTAATATGGCCCTAGAAGCTTACTATGAATTTCTTTTAGGAACCATACAACCAGTATAAAAGGTAGAAACTATATTGGCTGATTAACCTCCTATTTTTACTCAACTTTAACAAAGAAATCTCTATAACTGCTAAGATTTTCTAATAAGATGAATAAATCTAATAAAATGTATATATCGATAACTAACAAAAACATCTATGTTTCTTATTAGGCAATCTACCTCATTCCAGTTGCACTTTCTATAGCAATGATAGCAGCCTTTAAATTACCGGCATTCTATAATTATCCAAACCTCGGAGCAGTGTACCTACTATTTATCTTGTGTGGGTAAGTTAATTGCTTTCTGGCAATATACTAAAAAAAATACATATCTCCAGAATGGGAGACCTACAATCTCCTTTTTGCTTTTTAGGTACGCAACCTTCTCATGGATGTACTTGATAGCAGGAACCTTCAAGAACCCTGGAATGGCTTTCATTTCCTATGTCTGTATTAACCTGTTCATTGGAATTAATACCATCATCTCTTCTTCTGTAGTATACATGCTCACCCAAATAAAGAGCACAAATGACAAGGATTACCAGGTATTTACCCCATTTTATTTAATCAAATTATACAAAATGGATAAATAGGTGAGAACATAAAATTTTATTATCTGTACTAATAAATAACATGGCAATAAGAACACCAAATATGGTTTTTGGACTTGATGGAATAATGGAAACCACAGGAAGACTTGTATTATAAAGTGGCTCAAGCACTGCATTTTACCTGAGGGCCACTATGAATAACAACCCACTGAGGCTTAAATGGGTTGTCTCACTTTAGATTATACTTGGCAATACTCTAAACTTACATACATTTCTATGGGAGAGTCCCAACCACATCTTCGTTCAAAATGGAAAGGTTTTAGGGCTTATTTTGGAGATAGATTCAGGTTCCAGATGTAAAACCAGACCTATCAGACATTGATAGCATGTCCTAGCAATGTGACTTTGATGTCTAAAGTAAGACAACCCCCTTAACTCTTTATCCCTCCTCCCCAGACTTTGAATATTAATATAATCTGGACAGAAAATGAAGCTCGCTAATAACACAGCTAGTGCTCTGCTAGCTCTTGCCTTTAACTAATGATCTTGACTTGTGATGAGCATATTGGTAATTCCCATCCTTACCAAATTCCCTGAATGTTTCATCCTCGACTTCTGTGAAAATTGGTCCTGTTGAGGGCCCCAAAGAAAGGAGACATGTTTATCTAGCTGGGTTGCTCTATTTAGAAACATGAAAGCTTGACAGCCGTGAAAAACCACATGGTCCATCTAGTCTATACTTACCTTATTCCCTTTGTAATTGTTATCTCTGGAAAGATTTATGTTTATTCCAGGCTGGTTTACATTCACGTACTGTTTATTTTCCAACCATATCTGCTGGAAGTTTGCTTCCAGTAAAATATTTTCTTTCTAACATTGCCTCTGATCTTCCATGCCAACTAATATATGGATCACTAAGCGTATTTCCTAATATTTTTAGGCAAATACCATTAAAATGGTGGAACTTTCTAACCCCTTCCCACCGCCTGGTTATAATTTCTTAGCTCGACAGAAACATCTAAAGGATTAAATAGCAGGGATAGGAGCTGGCTCTGATTTGCTTGTCCCATGCCCATGAACTTTGACAACGTGTAGTTAATAGTTAGTAGTTTATATGTTCTTATGATTGTCCAAAATAGCAAGGAAATTACCCTACTGTCTTGCACTGGTCCTAGGGTAACAGCCACTGATAAAGATTGGGCAGCTTCCCTATTTCCTATGTGGCCGGGTCTGAGGACTTGTAGTGTGAAAGTTCAGAACTGGACCCTTAGGTTGCGTACACGGCAAGGACAAAATACTGGTCGGATTCTAATCAGAACCTGACCAGTATTTTACACTCAATTTTAGTTTTTTGGCCTTTTTTGGCCCTTTTTTGCAGGGATTTTGGATTCAGTCATTCTATTAACATTGAATTATACATTTTCCGCCGTTTTCCGAGTGAAGTCTGGCACAAGATTGTACATGTTCCAAGTTTTTTTTTTTTTTAAATGGTGGTTTTGAAATCCTAACATCGGAAAATCCGAGCTGTGAAGTACACAGCTCATATTTTCTATTGAGGTGTGTGGGGATGGTTTTACAGTCCAGTTTTGATGATTTTCAAATCTGAAATCCATGTCAAAATCCAACTGTAAAACCGTGCCGTGTAGTCACACTCTCTGGAGCAAGTGTGTCAGCCTGTAGGTCTTCAAGTGCAATATGTTAAGGGAGGGAGATGAATAACAAATATAAAATAGTTTAAATATTTTGTACATTTGCTAACATATTTTTATGATTTACAGAATTTTCATACTATTAACCCATAACACAATGCATTATTTATCCACAGAGCCTAAATACCACCTACTATTCCCTGACAAATGTTTTTAAGATCTTCCCTCAATTTTGCTTTGGATATGGGATGATTATACTGTCACAACAACAAGCTCTGGAAGATCAATTAGAGGTCTATGGAACCTATGAAAAGGCTAATATTTTTGGAATGGATATTTTGGGCTATATGTATGTAGCCATGATTGTCCAGGGGACATTCTGCTTTATAGTACGATTACTGATTAACGATGGGATCATTTACAGTGTAAAGTAAGTATCTCAGACAAACATTCCTATAATTGACAAATTATATATCTTTTTTGAGGTTTGCTACACAAATTAGTATAGGCCTATGTGGAATATATTGGCACGATAACACCAATAATGATCTATAACAATATTACATGTATTTTCTTTTCGATACATTTTATAAGAGCAAGATACACTGATGATTTTTTATGTTGCAAAATATTTGTCGCCTTTGAATGAAGAAGGTACTTTTATGGTTTGCAATCTGCCATTACAGAGACTGACATAAAATTCATAAAAAATGGAAATGCTACAATAAGATGTGCAGTGATCAGTAGTTCACATAAAGTTATTAAAAAGCTACACATTATATAAAAGGTCACATATAGAAAAACACGATTGTATGTACCAAAATATACCATAACATCATTTTCTCTATAAAAATCACCATAGAGTTTAGTCAAATTGAAACGTGTCTGCAAAAAAAAGAGCACCATTAAGTCTACATAAAATGACCATTAGTTAAAGCTAAACTATCTGTCTGTACAATAGCTGTCTAAGGAGCTGGTCACAGCAGGAACAAATGAGGGCTTTAAAAATAAGCTTAAAAATAACTTAGAACAAAATAATATTGATGCTTATGTAGATGTACAAAGTTTTGAATGTTGATCTAGTCTGATCGCCACCTGGGATCAGGAGATAAATAATTCCTTGTTAGGGTAGATACAGTAGGTTCATGCCTTATGGGTTTCCTACCTTCTGGATCAACAGGAGTAACAAAGTTTTGAAGTTACCCATACCTTTTCTCTTTATCCAAATCTCCATCCCACCCTTGACTTGGTTGACATATGTCTTTATCCAACTATTCTAACTCTCTAACCATGCAACCTTTATAGAGGGAGAAAACTATATAAAACTAAGAAATATGCTGTTTGGATTACTTATCTGTTTAGAATGTAATTTTTTTTTATGCACCAGGACATTTTTTAAGAAGAATTTCCTGAAGAATTATGGTTTTACAGCAAAGGATCCTGAAGAGGATGAAGACGTAACAGCAGAAAGAGAGCGGGTCGACTCTGGCAATGCAAATGGAGATCTTCTGCTTTTGCAAGGTCTCACCAAAGTTTTCCATCAGGTCAACAGAAATATGATTGCTGTAAACAACATGACCCTCGGTATTCCACCTGGAGAGGTAAATAGCATATACAATTATATACATAATGCAGTACAGAGGCTCACAGATCTACATGTTTCAGAGATTTCCAGTAATCAGTTAATACATACATTCAAAAGTATATTCATTAATCAATTAATAAGTACAGAATATATCAATGAAGGTTTGAAAATGTTCAATGGATATGAACTTTCCTGAAAATTACAGTTGGGGCCACATGTTTGAAAACTGTCTAGGTCTAAAACTCACTTTGCTGCCCATAGCAACCAATCAGAGCGCCCCTTTCATTCTTCCAGACCACTAGATGAAATGAGAGGGGCGCTCTGATTGGTTGTTATGGGCAACAAAGTGAATTTTAGACCTAGATAAATCATGATTAAGATCGCTTAGATCGAAATGCGTCGGTTTTTTACAATTTTTTCTACTTACCTTGTTGTAATGTCCACAGTTATATGGAATTTTTTGAATTTTTGTATTAATAAAATTTTATTTCATATAGTGCTCTGTAAGAATGAGAAGGGGCGCTCTGATTGGTTGCTATGGGTAGCAAAGTGAGTTTTAGACCTAGACAGTTTTGATACATGTGGCCCTTGGTGCTTTGAATATCTAAGAACAAAAAAATCTTCCTTAAAAGGGTTTTCTCACCATGCTGTTTCACAGTCACAGCCAACTTTAGAATCACACATGCTGCTCAGACTGTGGAAGGTTTATAGCAGTGATTGACACAAACTCTGCTATTTTTAGCTATTCCTGCTACACTGCTACACTGACAATGGGTGCAAGAGATTTATAAAATTTAGTACTCAGGCTGCAGGACTCTAAAGAGTGTTTACTTAGCTAAATGAGAGGAATTCAAAAAGTCTTTTTACTAGAGATAAGACTGCAGGAGGTGACTGACCATGGTCAGAGTGAAGCAACTGACAGCAGCTTAGAGCAATGAGAGATAAGAGAAAGCAGGAAGAGATGGGAGAGGGAGAAGGTCCTAACCAGAAGGTCTTCAATTATCTGTCCCTACATTTTTATTCTTAGTGTTTTGGACTGCTGGGCGTGAATGGTGCTGGGAAGACAACAACATTCAAAATGCTGACTGGAGATGTATCACCATCAAGGGGAAACATTCAAATCAGAAATCATATTGGGTGAGTATCTTCTCAATATGCCACTGTTCCACCATAACATTTTTGCTGACTGCACAAAATAGTGGACACATTTACCATTAAATTGTGAATTACCATTTGACACCGTGTACCCAAAAATGCACTAAAATTTTGGCGCAGTTAGTGGCATAAAGTAAGCCAACTTAAAATGGGGTAAAGTTGAATTAGACATTTCTAACTGTAACGGATGCGGCGCACATACAGCATACGTTGGAGCACCGACCGCTGACATCTGGGTGTGGATCCACTTTTGGTCACCGCAGGCGAGATGGTATATGGAGAACCACGCCAGGGAGCGGAGTCTAAGGAGCCCCTGGTCTTCACCGGAGCCTGCCGCAAAGCGGGGCGGACTCTGATGACTACAGGAACTAGACCAGCATCTCAGGGGTTAAGTCCAGAGACACTGGCAGGAACTCAGATGTACTCAGCATGAGACTGCAGCAAACAGCAATGCAACAAACAATGGACTGACCCAGAGCAAAGGGAGGAACTTCCTCTTAAAGCCAGGGGTCATAGGTCAAGAGGAAGTAGACAGAGACAAGTAACCTATAAAGGGCAGGAAGCTGCCGCGCATGCGCCCTAGGAGGCACAGTGCGCACACAGGACCCCAGGAAGCAACAGGACAGGCAAGTACCAGGAAGGCACAACACGCTGGCGGTCCATGGCAGGGGACCGCGGTGTGATCCGTGACCCTAACATGAGCCAGACCAACACTATGATAAATGTGGCGCATTGTAAGAAACAATAGTTTGCTCTAAAGTTACATGGTCTATGAGTTAAACAGTACTGATAAATCATCCCCAACATGTCCCACATTGCTCACCAGCTTCTTTCTATGCATCACACAGGAACTTGGTGAATGTTTTGGGGTTCAATCAAGACTGGTCTTCTTTCGGGTACTGTCCACAGGAGGATGCATTGGATGAACTGATGACGGGAGAAGAACATTTATATTATTATGCCAGAATACATGGAGTTCCAGAAAAAAGGCTTAAAGATGTAAGAAAGCAATTTTGTTGAATACTATTAAATACCTATGTCTCACACAATTGGCATCAGTGGTTTCCAAGCAAGCAATCTAACGTGAAACCTGTCACTATACAGTATATAGACTTGAAGCTGACTCTAAAATTGGTTTTCTGATTCAGATAACCACTTGTTCAGGCATAGTTAGATAATACAAACAGAGCAGCTGTCATAAAGCCTACTGTAAGGTAATGGTGAATTCCTTGCTTGCATCTGGATTTGGCATATGGCTGCACGAAAAAAACAGCAGTACGGAAAGGTCAGGATGTAGTTACTGTCAGACAGGCAATTTGTCAGGGCTTGAACAGTTAGGGCATGTCCACACGGCACGGGTTTTCGGCTGGTTTTTTAGCCGGTTTGCGGTTTCTCAGACCGCCTGAAAAACCGGCCGAAAATGAGCACAATGGGGCTCTATGGAAAATCCGTGCAGCAGTCCCGACTGCATGGGTTTTCCATCCAGCGGTTTTGCCGCCCACGGTCCAGCCGCAAAACATTGTGCTTGCACAATCTTCCGTCCGGTTTCCGGACGGAATCTGTGCAAGCCAATGTGAAGGGGGAGGGCTTTTCTCCGCTCATCGCAGAGAAAAGCTGTCCCCCTTGCGGCCGTGAGGACGGCCGCAAAATAGGACAAATACCGGCCGGCAAACTGACCGGGATTTGTCCTGTGCGCCCTTAGGTTATAATCATAAATTAGACAAGAGTTAGAGCAGAATAAAACTAACTACTACTTTAGATACAAGCGCCAGGTGTTTCAGGGAACAAGCTGCACAAAGATCGTCAGAGGAAATCTCCTGCTGCAATCCTCTAATAGAAATAAAAAGTGTATATATATAAAAAAGACCATGGCGCTCTGTTCGCTGTATAAGGTGCCAACTTAATCACAAGCAGTCCCCAAATAATCAAATTCCAAAATATGCAACCCCCATGCAAATAGTATAAAACAGTGTAAAACACACCTGTAATAGTGCAACCACTTCCCCAGAGATTCTCACTGGATGCTCACATCAGCCAGGAACCTCGCGCTAATCCAGGTTTCTGTCCACTTCAATCTTCAGTTGGTGGATTTGTCAGAAATAATATATAAAACATACAAACAGTGTGGTGTGTTCACCGCTAATACGCTCCGGCCGGCAGCGTGCGGGATCCACACATACAGGCTAACAGACTAGAGTGACGTCACTAAGGCTGTAGCTAACGAAAGCCGAGCAGGCATACAAGACCTACGCGTTTCAGAGAATAACGATCTCCTTCATCAGGGTATAATGCCTGGCTTAGTCTGGGCCTTATATCTGTTCCACACCTGTTTGTTACAGATGATGTTACTTAAAAGACAATCAAGAATACATTTCCCTAACCTTTAATATATTCTACCTCATAAAACAAAAATAATAAATACAATAAATAATGCTGCAATGAAAAACAACAATATGCACATTAATGTGCAAAGGATTAAAACAATCACTGGAATGCTGTCCCCATTTAAAATCCCAAGGGAAAAAAGGAAAAAGAAAAATTCTCAGATTTTTTTTTTTTTTTTTTAAACGAACAACCTTAAAACGCAAATAGTTCAATATCTGAATTCAAACCATTTGGTATTTGTGAATTCAAATTGAAAATCCACCTTGTTTCTGCTCTGGACATCTTACTTATTAGATCACCCTTTCGCCAGTCCAGTTTCACACTATCGATGCCAAAAAAGACAGTATTTTCTAATGAACTTTGATGTAGAACTTTAAAGTGTTTCGATAATGGGTGTCCCAGATAGCCTCTTCTTATATTGTATACATGCTCCCTCATGCGGGTGGCTAATGATCGTTTAGTTCTGCCCACATATATTTTTCCGCATGGGCACTTTATAGCATATATTATGCCTTTTGATTGACAGGTTATGAAGTGTTTTATTTCAAACCTTTCCATTCCATTGCAGAATTCTACCATTTTGTTTTTACTACTTATATTACAGTTTTTACAACCATGCGGAAAATGTTACGGTTGTAAAAACTGTAATATGAGTAGTAAAAACAAAATGGTAGAATTCTGCAATGGAATGGAAAGGTTTGAAATAAAACACTTCATAACCTGTCAATCAAAAGGCATAATATATGCTATAAAGTGCCCATGCGGAAAAATATATGTGGGCAGAACTAAACGATCATTAGCCACCCGCATGAGGGAGCATGTATACAGTATAAGAAGAGGCGATCTGGCACACCCATTATCAAAACACTTTAAAGTTCTACATCAAAGTTCATTAGAAAATACTGTCTTTTTTGGCATCGAGAGTGTGAAACTGGACTGGCGAAAGGGTGATCTAATAAGTAAGATGTCCAGAGCAGAAACAAGGTGGATTTTCAATTTGAATTCACAAATACCAAATGGTTTGAATTCAGATATTGAACTATTTGCGTTTTAAGGTTGTTCGTTTAAAAAAAAAAGAAAAAAAAAATCTGAGAATTTTTCTTTCTTTCTCTCTCCCCTCTTTTTCCTTTTTTCCCTTGGGATTTTAAATGGGGACAGCATTCCAGTGATTGTTTTAATCCTTTGCACATTAATGTGCATATTGTTGTTTTTCATTGCAGCATTATTTATTGTATTTATTATTTTTGTTTTATGAGGTAGAATATATTAAAGGTTAGGGAAATGTATTCTTGATTGTCTTTTAAGTAACATCATCTGTAACAAACAGGGTGTGGAACAGATATAAGGCCCAGACTAAGCCAGGCATTATACCCTGATGAAGGAGGTCGTTATTCTCTGAAACGCGTAGGTCTTGTATGCCTGCTCGGCTTTCGTTAGCTACAGCCTTAGTGACGTCACTCTAGTCTGTTAGCCTGTATGTGTGGATCCCGCACGCTGCCGGCCGGAGCGTATTAGCGGTGAACACACCACACTGTTTGTATGTTTTTATATATTATTTCTGACAAATCCACCAACTGAAGATTGAAGTGGACAGAAACCTGGATTAGCGCGAGGTTCCTGGCTGATGTGAGCATCCAGTGAGAATCTCTGGGGAAGTGGTTGCACTATTACAGGTGTGTTTTACACTGTTTTATACTATTTGCATGGCGGTTGCATATTTTGGAATTTGATTATTTGGGGACTGCTTGTGATTAAGTTGGCACCTTATACAGCGAACAGAGCGCAATCGTCTTTTTTATATATATACAAGAGTTAGAGCAGGCAGTAGATGAGCAGAACAGTCACAAGCAAGCTGGGTCAGACCTGCGGTATCACTAAATACACATATACTGTATGTATAGGAATATATACACACACACAGATTTATAACATTAACGAACAGAATCCTATGGCTCAAGCATGATTCAAATTGGGGAGCCCCAATGAAAAGGGCATATCCTGCAGACTTAAGTTGAGAAGTTCTTTAAATAGCCAAGGACCAGTGCGCCCGTGCACTAAGAAAACCAGGAAGCATTATAGTGGTGGTGATGCCATTGCTGAGATGAATGATAGACAGGAGTTGTATGCTGCACAGAGTTGCAAAAGGCACAGTGGTATGTGGCGATGTGATGGCAGCCCATGGTACAGAGCAATGCAGAGAGCCCATTGAAAATAATAAAGCTCTTACATAATGATTTCTTAACCCAATAATTACTGACTTACTGGCCACCCAGTGAGAAGACTGTTCATGATCTATTGTCTCAGATGACCTTACAATCAAAACTGGCATTGACCTCCTGGAAAAGCCCTTTAATTGCATTTATATTTGTATCTTGTGTTGTTTTTCCAGGTAACTTATCAACTACTTCAAAAACTACAACTTGTACAATACAAAGACAGAATAACTGCCAATTACAGTTGTGGTACTAGGAGGAAACTGTCTACAGCTCTTGCCCTCGTCGGAAAACCTTCCATTCTTCTTCTGGTAAATAGAGCATTACTTGACCTTCATTTTATTCCACTGGTTGCTGCATAAAACTTCAACTAGATATGACTGAACAACCTCCCTGCTCAACTAAATATTACTGACTAAAAATACTCAATCCATATTGGAGAATACACCCTGACAATGTTCAACGGGTCTGTTTTCTCTTATACAAAACATCAATGGAGATTTTCTTTTAACATGTCAGTAAATAATATTGATATAAAACATCACATTCTGAAGCCAGAAGCTCATGAGCAATGAATTTATCTTCATAGATACTACTTATTTCTCCATAAAGAGGCAATCTATCACAGGTCACTTTTGTAGGAAGTTACTTTTCCTATATATATATGATAGAATCCTCTATTCAATCCTCTATTAGATTGTTTTTCAAGCAATTGCAATTGTTTTGCAGCTGCTGCAGGCCTTCTTTAAGAAAAGCATGCAGGTTCTTTTTCTCATCAGTCCATGATTTTGGGAACGGAATCCCCCTTTGACTCCTCAAAATGTGCCTGTACTATAAATTATAGAGGATACTAGAAATAACCTTGGAGTTCCATGACCTGGGAATTATCATGGAAGGTCTCAATTACTGCTTATATTCATATAACTGACAATAGGGGACATCGCCTCATATATTTCAGAGCTACCTGGCTCAGACCTGCAGGAGCAGAGCACAAAACTTAGCATTGGCTCACTTTATTGTCTCTATAGTACTGTTGCCCATTTTTTAAAATGTTCATATTGCCAAAAGCACATTCTTTGGCATTTACTATATGATGTTATGTACTTACTCTGTTATTACTCATTGCCTCCAGGATGAGCCGAGTTCAGGAATGGATCCAAAAACAAAAAGACATTTATGGAAAATTATCTCTGAAGAAGTTCGAGAAAGATGTGCAGTGATACTGACATCTCACAGGTAAGAAGCCTTACACAGTAACCATTGCTACATCTAGCTTGTTCCAGAATTATACAAGGAATAGATCCATAGGAAATATGACCAAGCCTTGCTATCATGTTCACCTCCAATCATCTCACAATGATATACCTATGGACATCTCTATTATTATTATTATTATTATTTATTTTAAAGCGCCATTAATCCCAGGGTGTTGTACATTCAGGGGGTGGGGAATTACATACATAATATATATCAAAGAAGTATAATGGTGACGAGAAATGACTAACACCTAGTACAGAGGATGGAGGACCCTGCCCGTGAAGCCTTACAACCTACGGGAAAGGAGGAAAGAGACAGAAGGTGGGGGGCAGACATGTTTGTGGGGTTATTTAGTGGCAGAGAGGTTCTTGTAGGTTATAGGCAGTCCTGAGCAGATGGGTTTTCAGGTTGCTTTTGAAGCTAGTGAAAGTGGAGGAGAGTCTGATGTGTTGAGGCAATAAGTTCCAGAATATGGGGGAAGCACGCAAGAAGTCTTGGAGACGATTGTGTGAGGAGCTGAAAAGAGGAGAACAGAGAAAAGGGTCCTGTGAGGAGGTAAAGTTTTGGTTGGTAAAAGGTACCATAATACTAGAAATGTGACCAGTCTCATGTAATCACTTTAGGCCTTTTGTTAAATTAGAGAAAATACCTAAGAATTTCTTTGCACTGCTGAGGAGCAGAAGTCCTGTTTGCACGTAATTGATATACACCACCAACTAGTCCCACCTTTATGTCAGGGACTTCCAACAACCCAAACATTTTTGTACTTTAAGTTACCAAAATTTGCTAAAGACTAGTGTTTCTAATACCTTCAGCAGAAACGCAACTTTCATTCTCTGCACCCCTGAATGTCTTTTGAGCACTGGACTTCTTTTATGTTATATTATACTAACTTCATCCTGCTTTCTGTTCCGCTGTGTTATGCAATATATCCAACCTGGTTCAGACTGACCCATAGGGAAATAGAGGAAACCCCCAGTGGACTCCTTGGCTTGGTGGGCCTCTAGACATAATGGACTCCTGAGAATGACAGGCAGGAGGCTGCTTTGAAATGGAAAAAAGGCAGAGAAAGAGAGTCAGAAAGCACGAATTGCAAAAGTCATGTGCAGCCATGGACAGTAGCTGTAGGCTGGGCCCCAAGAATCAACTTTACCAGTGGGCCCCAAGAATCAACTTCACCAGTGGGCCCTGGCACCCTAGTCTGACAGTGAATCCAATGATGCTTCTGCTTTACCCGTATTATGTAAAAAATTGCAAACGAAACTTTAGTTTTGGTCAGGGTTTGCCTTTTGTGGAGGCTTCCCTTTAGAGCAAATCTTTGGTTTAAAGCCATTTTAAATTATTAGATTATATAGATTTTAATACACCTTAATAACAGAAGCCCACAGAGCTTTGTGGAGATCAGACACCTCACTCCTGCCCTACAGGTTTGACTGTATATAAGACAGTGTGCATTCTGTGATTGGGTTGCCCCAACCTGGTCACAGAACACAGGCTGATGCTTTTCTAAAGCTCCATTATTTTTTACGCCAATGTTAAACTTGCTCTTCCTCTGCCGTGCCATGCATGCTACAGTATGCTCAGAGCATGACCAATATTGATAATTACTAACTACATAAAAAGTAAGGGTGTGTTCACACGATGTACTGCGGCACATACAGTACACGCCGCATTACATTGTACTTGCTATGATTAATTGACATGTCACTTATCTCCCCGCGCCTACAATACGATCGTATTGTACGCGCGGGGGGACGACGCGTAATCCATAGTTCTCTATGAGAGCTATGGACTACCGTAATTATGGGGCGCATTTCGCCGCGTATTAAGCGCAATACGCCGCAAAATATGCCTGCAATTACACGGAAAAATAAGCCGTGTGAACATACCCTAATAAAAGTGACACAAAAAGGACTCCCAACAATGTACGGCAGTTTTGTCACATCTATATTTTGTATAGATACCAGTAATACCAAAATGATTCATTTGACTTTAATAGGGTTCTGTTGGGGTAAGTTACAATCCCTGTCGTATTTCTCCACTAGACATATTTTTATTAAAATTTTAAGTGAGATTATTAATCTACAAGCATAAAACGCAGCCATACTTATAAAAAATTGATTTTCCAGATTTCTGCCGTAATAATGAATGCATCCATATCAAATAGAACATATCTGATTACTAGCTGTGCAAGCACTACATACACATAATACACAGTGAATGGGGATATTTTTGAAACAAGCAACGCAGCTATTTATGAAGATGTACAATGGATACAGTACAATGGTGCATCAGTAGTTTTGTTTGAGATCCTAACATTATTAGTTATTGTGAGAACTGTGGATGCAGGGAAACTAAATAATAGCATAAAAAAGTATATTTCTTTGTTAATCTTTTCCATACGATTCAGCTGCCTCTCGCTTCGTCTTATCTCTTGATTTCCATTTTATCACCTAATAAGCCTCTCCAGAATCTGAAATTAAAGATCTGGGATTGTATAGCCGATGTCTTCTGAGAGGATATGGAAGAGTATGTACAAGTGATAATAAATCAGATGGACCCAGCGCACCAGCTCTGTTTGATTTAGTGCTGTGATTCCATCACATAATGACTGCACATGTCTTAGTTTTCGCAGTATTTTGTGCACCATATAAAATCCCTCTTGCTCTTTACTATAATATGACATATTGAGATGCACATGTCAAGCTTAAGAAATTGAAAAGTGAAGCAGAAAGGCATTGCTAGGCTGTGTCAATAAATTAGGATGCTTGCTTCAATTTGCTTTTTATTCTTTATATTGGGGAATAGGTTGAAGAGCAGTTCTTTGATAGGAGGTGAGGACAATAGCAGAAGGGAGAATATGGAACAGTGTGCACTGTAATAGCCTGCTATAACATGGGGCAATAGGCAGGGTAATTGGTTTTAAAAATGTAAAAAGAATGTGATGATATGTGAAACGGCCAGGCAGAAATAAGAGAGGGGTTAATGAATTGTTTTATGGAGGCAAGGTTGTACAGAACATGTTGGAGGAAAAATATGGGAACATTTTGGAGAAAAAGTTATTTTATGCAATAATATTTGAATATAAACTATACTGTCATGGAAGCTCAACTAGAAGCCAGTCTAAAATATTGATAAAAGTAAAATGATCATTTTAACAGAGGGTAAAACTAAAACCTGTGTTCGTCCCAGTGTGTTTAGCACAAAGGTAAATTATTTTTGCTGCCTGCAGCCACCACTAGGTGGAGCCGAAGACCTTACTGCATACTAAGTTACCGTTGATGAAATACATAAATAGTATGCAATAAACTCTTCCATTCAGTTCCCTCTAGTGGTGGTTGCAGGCTACCATAATTGTATCAGGCATCTCTAGGTTTACAGGGGTTTGAAGCTCTGTACTAGAAAAAAATAAAACCTCAAACTACTATTAGGATATATTGAGAAATTACCCAACAAGTAATTTTAAGCATCTTGCAATCAAAAAACACAAAATTAAGTCTAAGGTCCCTGTAATGTTTCGTAATGCAGATTTACATGTGCTCATATTTCAATCTACTTTATATAATGACTAACATGTCAGTTACAGACATACTTATGGATGTTTATGGCAAACAATCATCTCTTACTAATACACCTAAAAGCTATAGGTAACAATATACTGCACTTACTGATTTTCTTTCTGTTCTGTATTCCCAGCATGGAGGAGTGTGAAGCGCTGTGCACCAGGCTGGCAATCATGGTGAGAGGGAAGTTTCAATGCATTGGCTCTTTGCAGCACATAAAGAGCAGGTCAGTGTATTTTACATTTGTACTTCAGTTGCTGTGTAGATTCAGTTCAGGTATTTATGCCACTTGGTAATGTAAGCAATGCTACTATATTACTGCCTCTGTTACAGCCATGAGGATATGAAATGGATTTTATTATCTATGCACTATTTTTAATAAACAATTAACCCTTTTAACTCCTTCATGCAAGATTAAGTCATTTTCCATCATTCTGCTGTTATATATAAGGGTATATGGAGCAGGCTCACACACTGTGGTCAGAGATGACTACTTAAATGATGTGTTCAACCAGCCTGCAGCTTCTAAACCTTAAGGAAGGTCTGCGGCGCCCTTTTACATCTACTGGTCATACCTCCCACTCTCCCCCGAGGAGATCCCAGGGTGCTGTTTGGTTGCTATGGCAGCCAGGGGTCTAATGTAGCCCTGTGGACCTGCCAAGATTGTAGTACCAAAATATTGCCGTATCACGGAGTGCACAAAGGGTGCACTCCAATATCAGACGCATTACAAAGTGCCATGGCACTGTAATGCGCCTGAGATCGGGGGGCGTGCTGGAGGCGTGTCGCACAACAACCATACGAAGCTACACATTTATAATTTAAGTACGGCAAATCCAGGCGCATTACTGCTGGAACAAGTAGAGCACTTTAAAAGGGGTGATTTACCTGACCTGAGTGTCATTTTGTGGGCTAGAAAGCCAAAATTTTGAGCTGCAGTAGAACTTTTTCATAGTTTCAGGTCATTTACACTACTAACCCTTGCAAAAAAGGCCCCGGGGTTTGCCAAAAATCAAAACATGTCACCCAAAGGGAAAAACCCCAAACCCTTTTTAATATTACATAAAAAAAAAACCCCATAAAAAATTCAAAAGGGGAAATTTTTTAAAACATAAAAACTTTTACAAAAAAACAACAAGGTGGTCATCAATTAAAGGTCTAAAATCAGAAAGTGCCCAACCAAAATACACCAAAATAGATATCCCAAAAATTTAATGGGCCCGGGAATACCCTACCCCCTTATGGGGGAAACCCCCTTAAAAAAGGGCCCTCCCCCTCAGGGTTTGGCTTGCTCTGTATTCCTTTTTCCCCCCTACCAAGTAAACAATTTCTTAAGGGTCCCCTTCCCCAGTGCTTTAAAGAAATTACAAAAAGGGGGCACTTTTGTATTGGGGGTATATTTATGTTGTATATATATCTTGAATTTTTTAAAATTGGGGTAAGGGGGGAATAGGGCCTGCTAGGGCAAGCCTCAAAGGGGGGGGCCCATTTTGGGGGTCAAAAACCCCTGACATGGGGGAGGGGTCTTCCAGGTGATTTTTGTGGGGTTAAAAATTTTTACTGTACTTTGGTTGACACTATTTGAATACAGACCTTAAATTTGATGACCCCCTTCTTTTTATTTTGTTTTTTTTTAAAATATTCCCTTGTGAATTTGGGGGGTTTTTTTTTCCTTGTAAAAATTTAAAGGTTAATTTTTAAAACCCTTTGAGTATCTTTTTTTTTATAAAGGGGTTATAGATCATAGTTTATTATTCCTCAGTGAAAATTCCCAAAGAAAGTTTGTAGAATGCCTAAAAAATTTGTAGTATTAAGCCCGGCAGTTGTTTAGTAAAAACGGGATTGCAGTTCAAGCTGCCTAAAAAAGTTTTTCAAACTATAAAAAAGAAAAAAAATATTAACAGTGAAAAAAAAACTTATGTATATAAAAAAAACCAAAATTTGGGTATTGTCCCCTCTTTAAAACGCTGATCTAACACAATATCATATTATCTATGCCACACAAAAAAAAAAAGTCCACCTCCTGGAAAAAAAATATAATAAAAAGGGATCAAAAAGTTGTATGTACTTCAAATTGATGCCAATAAAATCTACACCTCAAAAAAAACCCCAAAAAAAATTAAACCCAATCAAAAAAGGTTTTAAACAGGGGAAAAAAAGGGGGAAGTTAGAAAATGGCAATGTAAAGTAAATAAAAAAAATAAAAAGGCTTTTTTTGGAAAAGTAATGAATACCAAACTTATGAGGGAAAATAATGAATAAATTACACCCCGCATATATACACTGGACGCAACTACCAACCAAAAAACAACATATACGGGAATAAAAAATATACATATTTATTTACTGACATTTAAACAAATACATTTAAATAAAAGAAAACCCCAAATTAACCCCTAAAGAAAATTTATTTCACATTGAAAACCCGGGACAGTTTTTCAAAGGGACAGACAAAACGGGGGTGTCCCAAGGGTTATGGGACTCTCCCTTCGCTTGCCCGGGGATTGTTTCATTCAGTCAGGTATTGATGGGGTATATACTATGTTATGTTTATGCGCTAACCATTAGCTATATTGAATGCTGCTAATTAGGTCATAAACTTGACTATGTGCACTAGAGATCTACAATTATGTACTGGTCAATGTAGGAGATGAGTAGCACTTCTTCTGTGTGGGTACCTTGGTTTCTTATATTTATAAAATATATATGTATTTATTTAAATGTCAGTGTGATATATATATATATATATATATATTATATATATATATATATAATATATATATATATATAAAATATAAATATATATCTATATATATATATATATATAATATTATATATATATATAAATATATATATATATTATATATTTCCGTACATGTTTTTTTGGAAAAGTAATAAAACATGGTGAAAAGTATATTCATTTGGTCTCAACAGAATCATAGCGATCTGCAGAAACAAGTTGATAGGTCATTTATGCCACAAGATCAATTCTATTAAAAACGACCCCCTAAAAAAGTTGCACAATTGTGTTTAATTCCAAACTCCACCCCACAAATATTTTTTTTTCGATTTTCCAGCACATTATATTGGACAGTAAAGGGTATAATTTGTCTCCTGCAAAAAACAAGCCCTAATACTGCTATGTCTATGGAAAAAAAATTATGGCTCTTGGAAGGTGAGGAGGAAAAAAAAACGCTGAACAAAAAATGTAAAATTAGCTAGTCCTGAAGGGCTTAAAACCCTTTCTGCAGTGGAGGACAGCACAGAGAGGTCATGACATGGGCACTTCTTTAAAAATGTTGTGTATGATTCAGATGATTTTGGCGTCAAGCAGTAACTGGAAGATAGAAACATTTTGGGCAGGTTTAAGAGGTGTAAGTATTTAAGGAAAATGAATGTGCCATTCTGTAAATGGTTATTTTAGACCCGATCCCCAACACATCCATACAGTTCATTCTCCACCATATGAAACACTTTTTTCCACTGTGAACAAGTAAGTACCGATAACTTTTCAATGCCATGCAAATATTCTGCTCACTTATTATGCCAGTGAGAAGTCTTAATAATCCATATAACAAAGCTAACTACAATTCACTGCGGCAGCATGCAAGGCTTCGTAGAGGTCACAGTAGCTTAAATTCATATTTTATGATGAAGTGCTGAATGTTACAGTATTTCACTCACAAGGATATCCAGGAAATTCGTCATACTTTTACCATTTTTAAATTTTTTTATACTGAATTATGCATCTGTGAAGGTCTTAAATTGAGGACAGAAGAAAAATACAAGATTGTGAAATAATTAGATGTTTAAAGAGTTTGATTTTAAGATTTCAGCACAATTCTATGGGCTGGAATCACACAGTTTACAATGCAGTTTTTTTTTTCAGCCAAATGCAGGAGTGAATGTAAAAAAAGGACAAGTATAAAGAAAAGACTAATACCTTTACTTTACTAAGCATCTACACTAATTTGTTGGCTCAGGTAACTACTGCAGAAATTGAATATGAGATTCCAGCTTAGGGACTCCTTGAATGGGGTTGTCTAGTGTAAGTAAATTATAGGTAAAAGGGGCCAGGGTAGGGAAAAAAGCTAAAAAATTCCCTATCCCCTTTCCTTCATCCACATCTTTCCCACTCTTGGTTGAACTTGATGGATATATGTCTTTTTCAACAGTACTAACTATGTAATTATGTATGGAAAAATAGAAAAAAGGTGATACTTACCTCCAGGTCCCTCATTCCTACAGCTCTAAAGCTTGTCCAGGATCCGCTTCATATTACTTCATTGTTCTTGTCCTGACACACAGGAGAGGCTCACGCTCTGTTCACTAACTGTGGAGCTCAAGCCTGCCCTGTGCTGGGGCAAGAACTTAATCCAGGGTAGCTTCAAAGCTGGAGCAGTGGGGGATTGGGAGGTGAGTATTATTCTTTTTCTAATTTTCCCCACCTTGGCCCCATCTAAGGCTATGTCTACACTGCAGTGGACAAAAAACGACCTGAAAACGAATTACTAAAAAACGTTCATGAAACTGAGTTTTCTGTCCACTGCCTGTCAAAAGCAACTGAAAAAACGTCAGTTTTTTGGCGCGTTTTTCGTTTTTTGGCGCGTTTTTTGAAGCGTCTTTGCTCTGCTTTTTAATGTATGCACAAATTAAGCCATTGGATGTAAACTACACCCTACAGGTGGAGTTAACATGTTAAGTAGTCACTTCCTTTAGATCACTGTAGCCATTGTGAGCACATTGTCCTTTGTGTGCTACTACTTTATTAAATATTGCACCAGTTTCTTGCACCGAAATCCACAAAAACCCACATTATCTTTGCATACAGCAAGATAACTTTATTAGCATCAAAATCTGTAAAGAAAAGGATTTTAGCGCCAAAATGGCCCAAAAACGCATTATTGCACCAAATTCCTAAAAAAAAAAAATATTTTTTGTGTCAGAAGCGAGATCACTTTATTAGCGCCAAAATTTTTAAAGATATTGATCTTAGCGCCCAAATCCGTAAAAAAACGGATTCTGGCGCCAAAATCCGTAAAAAAAATATTTTTTGGTGTCAAAAGCTAGATAACTTTATTAGCGCCAAATCTGTAAAAATACGGATTCTGGCGCCGAAATCCGTAAAAAATTTATTTATTTGCGTCAAAAGCTAGATCACTTTATTAGCACCAAAATCTGTAAAGATACGGATTTTAGCACCAAAAGCCATAAAAAAACGGATTCTGGCGCCAAAATACGTAAAAAAAACAGATTTTTGGCGTCAGAAGCGAGATAACGTTATTAGCACCAAAATCTGTAAAAAAAAAATTATTTTAGTGCCACAAAACATAAAAAAAAAACGGATTATTGCGCCAAAATCCGTAAAAAAACGTATTTTTGTCGTGAGAAGCGAGATAACTTTATTAGCGCCAAAATATGTTAAGAAAAGGATTTTTAACACCAAAATCTGTAAAAAAACGGATTCTGGCGCCGAAATCCGTAAAAAATGTATTTTCAGCGTCAGTAGCGAGATAACTTTATTAGCGCCAAAATATGTTTAGAAAAGGATTTTAGCATCAAAATCTGTAAAAAAACAGATTCTGATACCAAAATCTGTAAAAAAACATAATTTTAGCAAAAAAAATAAGAAGTGCGCAAAAATAGTTAGCGAAACAAAGCCTGATCATTTTATTACAAAAGGTACGAACAAGGACACATCAGACACTTGTATGCAAATTTGACAAGATATAACCTTTATTAACACCCACTATAGGTGGGACTTGGGTCTCCTGGGAGGGTTTTCATTGAAAAATCGCGGTAAAAAACGCACCAAAAAAACGTCCAGCGCTTTCCATAGACTCCTGTAGTAAATTTTCTGCTCTGGCGTTTTTTAGAACATGTTGCAAAATACGAGCAGTAAAAAAAACGAGCAGAAAAAAGAAGCTCAGTGTAGACAGCAGCACATTCTTACAATAGAGTCTCTGGGAGATGCTTACAGTCGTTTTTCCAGCGTTTTTAGAAAACGAAAAATGCTGAAAAAACGGACGTTTTTCTGTGCAGTGTAGACAGAGCCTAAATGTAATTTTAATACACTGGACAACGCATTTAGTCTTTTTATTTCCCCAGCATTTTGAAGACCATGTGAATGACATTTAGAGGTTTTTAAAAAGCATTTTGGTGTTTTTTTCTTTGTTTTAATACTTTATTCTTTCATTTTTAAATATATATTTTTAAATCCTAAAAAACACAGAGAAAC